>CM067359.1:10639159-10909539 GCA_034401795.1 Chaetoderma sp. LZ-2023a
TAAATTGTGTACCTCAAAGTAATGAAACAAAATAAATCTTAGCATATGATGATTTTATTCCATATAAATTAATACATTTGACTGTGAAGTTGAATCAGGGGCTCATGTCGCTAATTCAATTTCATAACTTAAAATATTAATTTATACGTAATGAAATCATTGAAAGCATTCGAATCCAGCCTAGACAAATATTGGCAAGAGCAACCTATACGGTTTAACTATAGTGAGGAAATTATAACTCAATTATACGCACACACGAAGTTTAATAACACGGAGTTGAGCGAAGAGGGTACTTAACCCTACAGTCAGAAAAAGACCTGTGAGTATACCTGAGTAAGTCGCACAATCTAAGCCTTCAAAATTATTAAGATTATTAAATTTGAACACTTATTTTAAAGCATCTTAGTGTGAATATGCACCTTTAAGGAATATTTCTTGAATGCTTGTAAATAATTTGAATGGAGACATGGAGCTTCAAAATATTAACCACAATAGGTGTCCTTCGCATTTCACATCTGGAAATTCCATCCTGCTGAAACATGATTAGAACTAATACATCTGATGTTTTGTCAGATACTTATATCCATATACCAATTCACCTTTCCAGCTTATCCATCCATCATATGACGTCATAATCAACTAAGCGACGTGTGGGCGGACGCCATAATTGACGTCACGGATGATTCGATATAGTCCGTCTTTAACTCTTAATAGTCCAATACGGTGTGTGAATTGTATGTCTTTGCTATTTAATAAACATGCTGTTGAATATATTGAAACTAATTTGACTGGGCGCTGTTGCTGCCATACAAAATATCCAACAGCGTACCTGCATAATTTTCTGGAAATTGATAGTCAGGGAGTTCAGCGATCCATCGATCTGAACACAAGCGTGGTGTGGGTGGAGCTTAGCCAGAGATGGGCAAGACATAGCTAAAACTGGAACGATCCATTGAAATTTGAACTAAATGTGTCGAGATATTTTCTGGTGATACACTGAAAACCATTTTTTCAATGAATTTAAGTTTTTTTAGGGGGAAATAAGTATGGGCAACAGACTTCGCTGAAACAAGACATTGACACCTGCATATGCGTAGGAACGGGGGTGGGGGGGGGGGGGGTGGTGGTGGCAACAAGCCCCATCAGCCAATATGACCCACTTTGCATCTGGATAAAAATCAGTTTTTATTTAATAAATATTCTGTTGACTAGGAGCTGTTACTGCCAAAAGAAGCACCAGGATCCAGTAGAATTGGCCTCAATATATTCCACAGCTTTTCTGCATAGCTATCATGAAATTGAGCCACTGGGATTCCATGGGTTAATTGGTTAACTGTCATATATATATATATATATATATATATATATATATATACTGGAATTTCAGCATTCACAGGTTTTATATTACAAGACTTATAGTGCCATGGCATGTGCGGTGCACGAGATGATAAAATATAAAACCCGCTTAATAGTTTCAAAACTAGTTTATAATTTTATTTGCTTAGTGCAATACAGCAATTACTAAAAAGTGCATATAGAATATTTCAAGTATGTTGTATGTCTGTGGGTGTAATCGGATAAAATGTCCATTCGCAGAGATCTAAAGCACTACACTCTAAGAAGCGATCATCTGCTCAATTCCTGACCGGTAAGTTTGTAAATGAAATGCAGCAGGGCAAGTGTACAGTCGAAATGCAACCTGCTACCAATTCATGTCCCTTGATTGATCTGAATATCTGATTCTGAAATATAAACACACGGATGCAAGGTATTAGTCATGAGATATTTACACCAAAAGTGTGGTTGAGAGCAAAATTCTCATGTACTGCAAGACAACATTTTTATTATGCTCCGCCTCAAGGGGTGGGGGTGGGGGTATTTGAGGGAGGGATACACTTGGGGGGGGGCAGGGAAAAAAGTTATATCAGTTACCCATATGATTTCAAAGAGTGGGGCAAGGTTTACATTAGGCTCACGCCTGAGATGTGGGGAGGGGCTGGGGTTGGGGTGGGGGAATAGGATGACAAAGTTGGTGGAATTCTAAAACCTAATTTGCTTTGTGGGTTACTCATATGATTTTAGATTGCGAGGGGATTAGGTTCTGCATTATGTCGAATGAAGAACATGAGGGATTACGATGGTGCATCATCGACTCAACATTCTAGTGTATGGATGGTAATGATGTACTGTATATTACATTACTTGATCAATCGCTCCTGCCTGTGCAACTATAATTGTCTCTTCATAACATTTACATATTTCTTGGCCCAATAATAGTCCAGTTTTAACACAGAGAGCAGTAATGTAAATTTCAAGGCAGCAAAGGTGGTGTGTACGATGGATCTCAACCACACAACTTGGAATAATTAACACTTTAACGTCCAAGAAAAGCTAAGAATGTCCTGAGACAATGTCCATTTGCAGACCAAGAGACTATTTTTTTATTTTACCATTGGAATGACGGCCACGGTTATCAAGCCAGTCATCCAATTTTTAAAACCATCGATTTTTGACTTTCAAAAGAACATTCCTCAAGATCACTGAAAATGTCAGTTAATTTGATCATTAAAGGGTTAATATATTTCATGCATTGTTTGGTGCTTATCAGGTTAATCCAAACATGTACTGAGAATGAGATAGCATTATATTCCTCTCATTTATAGAATGCAATGACATCTCAGTACATGCTTGGAATAGTCTAGTGCATTGTTGTAAATGACATTTCTGGATATACAGCTTTTATTTTTAATAGGCATACCCATATTTTGTTCTTAAGGTAATGGCTGGCCTTTGCAACCATATTACTTTGATCACATGAATAACATATTAATATATAGAACTATGACATTTTGATTGATGTGACAATAAATTTAAGAAAAATTGCATTTCTTTGCCTGGGCCGTTACAGAGAAAATTGGCTTAGTCTAACGTCACAGATGCCACCCACATTACGTAGGTCATGGTTTATACTTTAAGCTAAATGGGATGAAATGCATAACTTCTCTCAACCTCAAGGGTTGTTAGAGGGCGACTTGTGTCATTTCAGTCTATCACGGAAACACATTACGCGTCTCTATTAGGCGCTGTATAATATTTTTATGTACCTGGAATTTCTTACCTTTAACTATTTTCCTACTAATTCACATCTCCTCTGTTGTGATAAATAAACAGCTAATCGTTTAGATGTGTAAATTATGAATTATTACCTCTTGAAGACGCTCAGTTGGATTCCAGCGAAAACGTAACTATCCAACAGGAGGATTCCCACACAACTGTCACGTTTCCAGCAGCTGCTGACATTTGCAGTGTCCAATCTATGGATATCTATGTATGCAATTGTCTTGATGAATGTTCATTTGCAGGCCAAAAGAAGACGATTTTTTGAAAATTTACCACTGGAATGACTGGCTCGGTTATCGAGCCAGTCATTCCAGTCGTAAAGTTTCAAAAATAGTCTTTTTCTGGCCTGCAAGTGAACATTTAATAATCACATATTTTAATTTTCTTGACCGAATTTAGGCATTAAAGGGTTAAATCAAAACGCGTATGATTTGACGTAGTATGGTGAGAACGAACATCACGCGGAGTTAACACAAAACTACTCTGAAAATTTTGACGTAAATGTGAAAAGAATCAAATTTGGCATTGAAGCTTTTTTGCATCATCGGGCTCAGAATAGGGGCTCCATTCATAGCTATGTCGCGCCCTTTCTAGCTAAGCCCCGCCCGCTTTGTAGGCGCAATTGAATCTATTTTAACGCTTTGCAGACTGAATTCGCAGAATCCCAATTTCAGGGTGACTATGCGGTAAGCTGTTGAATATTTATAAACCAATTTGACTGGGAGCTGTTGGTGCACCAGGCCCCGGTCAGATCAGTTTCAAAATATTCAACAAAATGTTCAGTAAATTGTAAATTCGCCTTAGGCCATGTTCTTGCTAGAGACTTAATCCGGAATAACGCCACACTGCAGTATGGCGTTATTCCTGATTAACTCTCTAGTGAGAACACGGCTTTAGATACACAATTTGTACCATTTATGCCATTACAGCCGGATGTGTGCCACTTTCCTGTCGGACACGTGACTTGATTGTGACATCAGCTACTTGAGCGGCAGATCGGCTCGTTTCATTTATGGGCAACTCTACAATGAGCCTATTGTCGTAATATCGATCAAGTGGTGATACCAACGTTGATTCTTATATTTTCTTTTGTGAGACATTAAAAACTAGTCAGCCTCATGCTACATGCAAAATGGCTAGCCACTTGCTTGGTGAGGTGGTACAGCAATCTTAGTGCAGCTCCTGTCTTTTTGCTGCATAAACTACTCAACAAAGACAGGTGGTCACTTATTACAAGTTCTTTAAAATACAAATCCATGTAAACAGGTTTTAGGGGTCACAATGTGTCAGTTCTTTAAGTCACGTGATCACTTCAACCACCCCCTCTTATAGAACCACACATTTTGGCCATAAACGTAGGTGCCCATCATAGACAATTCTAACTGTAATTATGTTTCTGCTCGAGGAACAAACAGACAGTGTATGGACAACGCTATCTAAATCAATATTGCTCAAGCGTTCGTCTTTTGATTGTACCATTGTATTTGTTGCACATTGTAAAAACTAATTTATCTTTATTTCTCTATACGAAGTGTGTGAGCTTAACGCTGAGATTACAATATAAGAAGCAGATGAAGAAAGGAAGAAGCAAAGAGCAACTTTTATGACGGTCTGCACTCCGTGGTGGAAGAAACAGTGTAGAAATTGTGTATGACCTCTCATCGGTGGAGTCAATGCCAGATTTAGAAAGGGCACTGACGAGAGAAGACGATGGAAAGGAGAGGGTGGGGGAGATGGGATGGACAGCTTTTCTATCAATGGGGAGAGAATGTGCAGTTTTGACAGAAAGAAAATCTGTCCATCAGCGGTGCACATATTGAGTAAAAACACATTAGAAAAAGAGCAAACCAAACCACTGAAAGAAAGGCTAAAGAAAGACTAAGGCCCGATTTATAAGTCGAACTTCTCTTGTGCCGTGCCAGCTAAATCTGCCTGAAAATGTCCACTACATAATTCAACCAGTCGTCATTAGCACGGCGCGAAAGAAAGTTCGACTTATAAAACAGGCCTTAGACGACCAAGGCAGTGCAGATGTTACAAACGAACATAGGGCTACTCGCAAACGTAGCAGAACTAGCGGCTATTTCGAATGGAATGAAGGATTATACTGGAGCAAGCATATCAAGCGAATTACAAAAAAATAAGAAAAAATAACTTCCAATGGGTACGCCATACACAATATTTCTGCAATTTGGTGCTCCTAAAAGTATTTAAAAGTATGAATGTGCTAGACATTCTTACAGTTTGTCAAGAGAAATCCATGGATGGACAGCAACGCGAATGACATCCCCTGACACGCCAGAAACAGGGCAAAGTAAAACTATACTATTAGATTCACATGCAGGCCTTACGTGCCATAACGGCTGCGATCTGTGAAACGAGAGTAAAATGTATATACAAACAATATTTACCAAATTATCATAGCCAGGTAGGGATAGATGATGTTTTAATTTAACATGCCTGCATGCGTGCCTGCCTGTCTATCTGTCGACGTACCTGCCTAACCACCCGCTCGATAGCTTGCCTACCAGACAGACGCGTGATGTTCCGCGCTTCGAGGTAACCTGATCTTGAACTCCTGAAAATGACGGTTTCATGGCAGACATCAATTGTATACACAATACCTTATCGTGCTTTAATGCGGGTTGGGTTTTTTGTTTTTTTATACATTTTAGTACATTGCTTGCTTTAAGCAGCCATCAATCAGTTGGTACCAACAGTAGATAACTTCCATGGACATTCTGTAAGACGGAAAGGTTTCCTTGTTGTGGGGCTGTGGGCCGGTAAGAGTCTAGGTAGTTCCAGTCACGACTATTGGGCCCTATAGGTGTTTAGTTCACTCTTCGGTTAATGGCCCGTGACGCGTTTGGGTTGATGTAACATTGCAGCTCACAAAAAACTTAGAATATCTCTAAAACAAAATAAAACGTGCTATTGAATATTTTGAACATAATTGGATTGGATGTTATTGCAGCATTGTCTTCCTATTCAATTTTGGTTTGGAAACATGCCAACTTATTGATGAGCTGTGCTGTAACTACACAAAAATAAGCCCGTCTGATATTAACATTATTATACCAGCGTAATATGGCAAACGAATGTTTGCCAAGTGTTTGTCAATGGAGCTTTACATTTTAGCTATGCCCCGCCCATCACTAGCTAAGCTCCACCCACACCTCCCCGTGTTGGGATTGATCGATCCCCGAATGCCCTAGCCATCAATTTCCTGAAAACTATACAGGGAAGCTGTTGAATATTTTGTAACTAATTTGACTGGGTGCTGTTGCTGCCTATGGCAGCAACAGCGCCCAGTCAAATTAGTTTCAAAATATTCAACAGAATATTTATTAAATAGTAAAAGCAAAGAATTTGTACAACAACGCATAGACCGTTTTCAAATATGTGTTCGTGACGTACTTATCGACATCATTCATGACGTCATTCCTTATGATGTCATTCTACACACCACGCAGTTCATTATGACGTCATATGATGGGTGAGTACCCTGGAAAGGTGAATTAACACACGGATGAAAAAGACCATGCGCACTACTTATTGTACGAAAGCGATTAGTAATTCAAGAATTTGAAATTACACGACGAAGGTTGCTCTAGAGAATTTAAATAAATCGAAAATGAATCATCTATGCAACAGCTTACTTGTCACACTTGTAATCAAATTAGAAGCAGAATGCGTTTGCAGTTAGAAACATAATATCTGGCTAACATTTCCATTACTGTTTGGGACGTAGGTCTGTGACGTCATTCTTAGGTTGGATGTGTTTCTGGCTGACATCCAAATCCATTCGCAGAATACAACACCGCGGTATTGAGCATATTTATATGGTTTTCTCCCAGGCAAGGTTTTTGGAAGTTTTAAAACAATATTAGATATGTTCATCTGATCTTTCTGACTACATCGATTCTGATATTAAAATAAATTGCCAACACGTATTCCTTTGCGTCGCGTGAAGTGATTTAAGCTGTTAATGGGCCTTTTCATTTTAGTTATTACCCGCCCATCTCTAGCTAAGCTCCATCCACACGTAGCCTCGTGGGATCCCTGAATTGCCTTACTATGAATTTCCAGAAAACTATACAGGTAAGCTGTTGAATATTTTGAAACTAATTTGAGTGGGTGTTGTTGCTGCATATGGCATACCGCCTATGGCATTTCCTTGATGAGTAATACGAGTGTGGCCATACAGGAACTTATCTAACCACCCGCTTGATAGCCTGCCCACCTGACCGACGCGTGATGTTCCGCGCTTCGATGTAACCTGAACTCGAACTCCTGAAAATGACGGTTTCATGGCAGACATCAATTGTATACGCAATGCCTTATTGTACTTTAATGCGGGTTGTTCTTTAAACATTTTAGTACATTGCTTGCTTCAAGTTGCCATCAATCAGTTGGCACCAACACTTCAACCTGTGAAAGGTATTTCTATTACAATATGTCCGGCTTCTAAATATAACTATGCCGATACTGAGATCAATAGATGCCGGTCGAGACTGCTAGTGTCCATTTGGAAGTAGCAAGATGTTCATCATTGAACAAGAACATAGTGCATTACGTGAATAACAACTTAAAGAAGGTACGTCGAACAGCCTACATTTTTTCATCAGGATTTCATGGGCACAATGGCCTATGTCTGGTTACGATTATTCCGCTTTTTTAAATCTACATGGGACCGGTCTTAACTTAAGAAGTACTAAAACGGCTTCTAAAGCAACTTCTGTCATTAGCAAAGAACACAGCTGATCCAGCAATATATTTCTGAACGGGCGTTCTCCCAGTTGAAATACACGTGCATCATAAGGCACTTATGCTTTTTATTTCCATCTGCTATCTACCAGAATCATCACTTGAAAAGAAAATAGCCAGGTGAGAACTGTCTGTAAAATCTATTGAAACTCACAGCTGGTTCATGGAGTTAATATAATATTGCAGAAGTATAGCTTAGAGAGGATGTTGAAGTATATCTGGATGATTCTATGCAGAATGAGAAGTGGGAGTCCCTGATAAAGAAAGCTGTGCTAGGAGGAAGAAATATTAATGGCAATACCATGGTACAGTTCACTGAGGTACCTGAATGAAATAATATTTATTCCAGGAAAACTGCATCCTGTACTACAAGCTGACTGCTCTTTTTGAAAGCGATGCAGCCCGTTATCGGCCAAATTGAAACGCCTCACTGGAATATATGTACTACAAGAGAGCCGAAGTAGATTAAAAAAAGATATCGTCAGTCCACTATGCCGATTATGTAAATCTGAACAGGAAACGTTGGAACACTTTCTAATCAGATGTCCAGCATTGGAATCCATTAGGCAGAACCCATTCAGTAAAGACGACTTCTGAATTATTGACACTTAGGTGTTAGTGATTATTCAACTGAAGACCTCGTACAACTTACATTAGATTGCATAAGAATTACCGATCCTGAGGTACCGAAGCCTGAGTTCCTGAGCACATTAGAGGTTTATGCTAGACGCTTAAATTACTTACTTCATACACGTAGATACAAGCTACGAGTATGTCCAAGTTCGCTACTTCCTCTAACTAATTGTTAATTATTGTTAATTATTGTTAATTGTTGATGACAAAGAAATATGGTTATTTGGATAAAAGGAGCAGTCTGATAATCAGCACAGTGATAGTTCCACAAGGATTATGACGTCATATGATGAATGGATAAAGTGGAAAAGTCCATTGTGACCAATCAGCTATTGGGAAACCCATCGGCTCTTGCATGTGATTTTAAAATAATCAGTTCTTGAAGAGCATTTCCCTGAATTGAGAGGTCCGATCTGCCATTCATGCATATAACGTTACATGTAGACTGACGTCACGATCAAAATGCACAATGAATTACGGCGCTAACACCGCGCAAGTGTGTGAATTGTATGTCTTTGATCAATTTACTATTTAATAAGCATTCTGCGTCATATAGGCAGCATTGTCAGAAATGTCAAATATGTGACGGACGCGGAGAGATCGACAGACAGACTTATGCTACAAGGGGGATGGGTGGGGGAGCTGGACCATTGTAGCCTCTTGGGTGGGTACTCGACGGCCCATCCGAATACTTTGCTTCGCTGCACCGCATGTGCACGGTGCGTGGATGAGCTGGTTAGCGTCGGTTCTCGGGGTGGGGGGGGGCGGTAATGGAGCGTATTTCGCGACTTTCCGGAATGTACAAAGACCGACTTCTAGAGCTGGTGGAACGATAACGTTCCAGTGGGTCCGTGCGACCATTGCCGACAAAATTGAACCACACCGTCTCATCCCGGCTGTTCGTGTCACCGGTATGACGGTCCATTATTCAATTTGGGAGTTTAGACATAATTAATAAAAATGATATAACTAAAACAAACACTACTACTCGTTTGCTAGTACAAGAGAGAAAATATAGTACATGGAACTAAGTTGGTGTCTTGTTAACGTGATACCTTCCGATCTCGAAATCCGCGAGATACCAATGCAAGGGAGAGTTCAAGCGTGGTCACTTAGGTGGTTTAATATAAACTGTTATCCCCGTAACAAATATTATTGTTGCGAGAGGAAAGTGCCTCGCGCGGGCCTCCGTCACAGGAAAATGCCTTCAACGCCGGAGAGGAGGAAGAGAGCTGGCAAAAAGAGCCACTCTCTTATTTAAACATATGCTAAGTGTGTAGTGCGGGTTAACCCAGTGAAACGGTATGCTATCGTGATGCACGCTGAATTACGTGAAGATGGGGTGGCTGACTTCCTGAGAGTTCAGACACCAGCATCTTATGGAGGTTAAAGATACTGTATTGGTAGTTGACGTATGCGGTCCTTCTGCTAATTCCCTAAACTAAACTTTAGTTGTTAAGTCCATGTTCCCGGCTTTGGCCGCAAATTGCAAGTTGTTCTACCTATCTTTAATACATGCCCGCTTGACTGA
The DNA here is from genome assembly GCA_034401795.1 of Chaetoderma sp. LZ-2023a. Taxonomy (NCBI): domain Eukaryota; kingdom Metazoa; phylum Mollusca; class Caudofoveata; order Chaetodermatida; family Chaetodermatidae; genus Chaetoderma; species Chaetoderma sp. LZ-2023a. Next base: position 10,649,211 of record CM067359.1, read on the forward strand.
AATGCTCGGTTTCCATATGGTCACCTTACGGAGCAATCCCCTCAGACAAACAGCGAGCAGACATGTCACAGAGTGGCAGCTCCTGAATCAAATGGCGATCCCGTTACTGACCGCACCGCAACCACATACAACATCACCAGGGTAAGACGTATTTACAAAAGCATTTTAAAAGCGCACATAGGTTTATGGTGGGGATAAGGAGACGGATATCCAACTTTAGTGACCTTCCCGTGAGGGCGTGGTGGGTTCCAAGACCGCACCCAGTCACTGTGAAGAGTTAGAGGGAGATCCATGTCCTGTCCGTCACCTGACGTGATGAGGACAGAACATGTAGGATCTGTTCTCGGGGACTAACCTTTTACCTGTCATTATGGTTATGTCTCAAATATTCCCAGAGATGTACTGCTGGTCGGTAAAATAATATGTTTTCACAATGCTTCCTACTTTGGCATGGATATCAATTAGTACATTCCTCATTTTATTCCGGTCCTAATAGGTACCAAGAACGATGAGAATAACATAATTTAAATGGATTACATGTACCAAATCGGTACATTTTAGTATTCATTCTCTCACGTGTTGTCAGGGAAGCTCTGACACATGCACATGCGCTTTATGTGATCTTACGGACGTAGTAATTTTCCAGAAACCTCTCTCATATGGCTTTATACATGCGTACTATCCTGCTAAGAAGGTGGGGGACGTGCTCAGAACGTACCCGGAACAATCGTACAGTACCCAGCCAAGCTAGCACAATCCGGACCCGTCCAGCCGATCTGCACTACACCACCCCTCCTAGTTTGTCACCCATGGCAAACGATACCACCACGTGGATCGAGAGCGTGGGAGCACGCTAGGCGAGAATTATACGCTTCTCGAACAGGCACGTAGCCGAGAGGAGCAATGACGCGAGAGATGCGTAGTTTACAGAGAAGAGCACATAGAGGTGCGAAAGACTTTGATTTTGATTTTTGACATGGTATATATTCCCAGGCCTTTTAGTTTATTAGATGTCACAGTGCATGCTCTTTTTATTTTATTTTAGTACCTGATCCTAAAACAATAGCTCGCATGGGCGTTCTCCTGGCGACGGATAATACAATTTCCGCCGGGAATGTCCAAGCTCCAATGTACCTGAATTATGTTATATATATATAAATATATAAAGTAAAAGATACCAATATACAGATATATATCACAATGAACGAACACAGTAATTACATATGCATGCCAATAGATGAGGGCATGCATATAGTGCAGCCCATTATGGCGGGTCCGCACGGATAGCTTTGGGCATCCACAAGTCCATCTCGCTATAAGAAAATGAGAAGAAAATTTATAATGAGGAAAATAGTATCATAATAATGTTTGGAAAGGTATATCAGGCGGCCCCAGCAATAGCTGGGATGGCATGATATTAAATGACATATTCGCTGCGGTATGTTGTATACCTACATCGCATAAGATGTATTTACAGCATAGGAATCAACAGCGATTTATTTGTGTGAGACACAGCTATGCAGCAATTTGCGTAGGATGACCATGGTCAGCCTAGGGATGGGGTTTCAATTTTACGAAAATGTATGATAATAAGAAAAAGATTTCAAAAATAACGAAACATAATAGTTTGATCTTCCGCACACCTAATCATACATTCTGCTACATCCATGACAATAGTAGCCACATGTGTTTGCCGAGAAGCTACCCCAGCGTGTTTGGGTGCCACGATCTGAGGAAGCTGGTCGTGGGCATGATCCACTGGTGGCTGATATACTGTTGCTCATAATAATGTTCTCTCCACTAGTGTCTGAAGAAATTGCAGATAAATTTAACCCATGTGGTGGGGCGGTGCTGGTGCTGGATGCTCTGATGATTGTGGTAGTGGTAGTGGTGGTCATCACTGTGGTGGTCACGGTGGTGGTTGCAGTGTGTGCTGTTGGTCGGTGGTGGAAAGCTGTGAGGATGCTACGGGATGTTGTTTCTGTTGTTGCGGAAAGTGAACAGATTTTCGTGGCCTGTATCAACCTGCTTGCGGATGTATGAGGTGCCACTCAGATGTCTTGCTAATGTGTGGGACGACGCTTCCCCGAGTATGGTCTGTCTGGCAGGGTAGCTTTCCAGATGGTGGGATCTAGAGATGCGCTAGTGCTGCACATGGGTGTCGTGGTACTGATGTTGGGTGTCGTAGTGCTGGTCTCGATGAAGCGGATCTCCTCGTCGATCATTAAGCCTGTCAGTAAAATAGAACAGTCTGAAAGATTAGGTAAAGGATCACTAAATGTCACTGGCACTGTAATAACCACAGATATAAGCTGACCGATCGCGGATGCTGATAGTGTTGCAGTGGTGCGTGCTGCAAGTGTGGTCACTGTGGATGCTGCCAGTGCGGATACCATAGTCGGTGCTGATACAGAAACTGTGGATGCTGCCAGTGCTGTTAACGAAGGTGCTGCCGGTGCCGTGGTGATGGTTGCTGCAGTGGTAGTGATGACTGACCATGTTGTTGGTGCAGATGCGGGAGTTGTACACGTCTGTGGTAGGTCAGATTGATGTCTCTTCGTCCGCTATGTCTTAGCCATTTTGCGGTCGGAATTTCTACCAATGGTAACCGAGCTTCTAATAGCAGACCAAGAAGTTCTATGGCTTTATCCGATTCACCAGGTTTTAATGTCACTAATACACGGTGTTTATGAGATAGAGCGTGAGTCACACCGTACCGAGTGGCTGAGTACAGGTATCTGCAGTCTGTACAATTCTCTGTAATAAGTGATCTTGGTTAACATGGAGTAGTAGTGCCGGTATTAAAATGATACCACCTCCCTCAACTGGCAGCCGTTCAGCGATCCGTGGCCCCCACCACCCTCTCAATCCCTGGGGCATTGGAATTTGAGACATGTGATCGTGGTTGGTGTATGCCTCTAAATGGTGTTCTCCCGGACATGGAAGGCCGTGGCGAATATAAAGCTCCCGTGCGGACCCCACATGTCCGGGAGAACCTCCTCAGGATACCGGCCAGTGGCCGGCCTGTCTCTATTCTGTGTAGGCTCAGACAAACACGTAGTCTCTGCCAGAGTCGCATCGGCATGATGGGACCACGCATAGTGTCTTCCATCTACCTTGACAACACTCACCTGGTAGGATGCTAAAGTGCTTAGCATTTGCACCAGGACAGACAGACTCTGGCATGTTCACATGTTACACAGAGAATCTGGTGCTGAGCAGGTGTCTCCAGCAGACAACCACGTCCTACCCTCTCCACACCATAGAAGTGGTAGACAGACTCGATCTGTTCACGTGGGTGAAAGCGGTCGTAAATGTTTCTCCGCAAAGGGGTCAACCCAAAGATTGTACTGGGGGGCATCCCGGAAGTGGGCCCACTTGGCATCCAATATCATGGCAGGCTCAGCGCCCTGCGCCACTGCTGTAGACGCCAGCATGGGCAGTAAGATGAGAATCATGGCTATACATGAAGAGTTAAACTGAACAGAGTGAACCCCTTGAGAAATATCTATGCCAGATCGAGCCCTGTTCCATCCGGATCGATAGTGATCTTCATCCCCTCAAGGGCAGGGGATAGCTGCTTCACTCTGCTGCCGGCTAAGAAACGTAGCTCTAGGACTAAAATATGAGTCATTTGCGGGCTAGTGAGTCCGACTCGCTGAAGCAGTTTAGCAGCACCCTTGGCTTTGGTGACATGTGACACAGCGTCTACCGATGGACAACTCTTCAAGTATATGAATTATTTAGAAACGGTTTGCAGTTGGAACAAGAGTGGGAATAAGAAATGCAGTGATCCCTCGCCCACCAACCTCTCAATGCACGCACTACTCCCACGTATCACATCAGCTCGACCACATCTCACACAAACACATAGTCTCCGTCGGTATCACATCGACACGATGGACCGCCCACAGGTTTTTTCCAGGTACTGATCGCCTTGTGATCACCACACATAATAGGGTCAACACCCATTTAGAGACAGGATTCCACAGTGATATACACCATGACTACTGTTGTGTAGCTTCGCGATGTTGCAAAGCAATTCGGCCTTAGAGTGGCCTCTAAGGACAAGAAAGCCGACCTGCTCCAGATGATCGGACAGGCCTGTGCCAAGGAGTCACAGAACCGACTCTCCCAAGCAATGAAGATGGAAAGGTTTCCAGCGCTTACCAAAGATGATCCTTTGAATCCCCACAAGAAAGCGCAGTGGATCCATGAGCTTCGTCAGTTGGACGAGGAGGTGACTGCTAGCTTGCGAGCCAAGACTGTAGCGAGGCGGATGGCGGACCATCCACTGGAGCGCCTACCTCCCCTACGCAGGATCACTAAGCGAGTGATGAGGGGGCCGATGTCTGAACCCTTAGCCTGAAGCATGAGGCGAGAAGGCGAACACATTCTCGACCAGCATCTTGCTGAAAGGGAGACAGATGATAGAGGACGCCGGTCAGTATGCTGGACATTCTTCAGATGTCTTGAAGGAGACCTCACAGGCTAGATCATGCAAAAGATCCGGCAGACTGTCCAGAACGCCTTCTACCTCCGCTACACCCATACCTATCGCATCCGTCACATCGAGGATGGTAGGGTGATGCTCTTCCACAAGAATGCTCCAGGGAGCCCGTGGCTGAACACGATAGGAGCAGCTCAGGACTGGGTGGCAGCAAGAGAGCAAGCCCGCCTCGACACAGACAATATCGCTCGACCCAACCCAAGTGGGCTTTCGTTCGATCAATCAACGTTGAGGTCATGGCTGTCATCGACTGCCAACCTCTGCTTGAGACAGGCCCCCTCCCAGACTGGCTATGACAGAAGACGAGTGTGACTGCCCTCGACACCTACCGGGACAACATGTGTCTCTGAAGATGTCTAGCAGTCCACCGAGGAGCGAGAGCTGATAGAAGTACAGCTCCTGCACGAGAGCTTGCCACACGGTTCTATGGCAAGACAGTGACAGTACCTGATGTCCGCAAGACCTCGCTGGATCAGCTGGAAAAGGTAGAGTTCTTCGCCAAGATCGGGATTCGGATGTATGAACCAACCGAAGAGGGCACCTGGCACTTGATCAGGCAAGCGGCTCACTACCGGGACACCATGGCCATCGGAGTGTGGGACAACCATGCCTTCTACATCAAGAATATCTCCAAGCTGGCACATACACTAGTCTGTAGTTATGTCAGCAGAGGTTTACACAGGCATGCAGTCCTCAACGCCACGTCGATCGCTGTACAGGCGGCAAAACAACAATCGTGTGTCCTGGCGAGAAGGTTGAGTCACCACAGTCTGCGTATGAGAAGCCTTCTATCCACCGCAACCATCCAGTTCAGCGGCTACTCGTTGGATCATGTATGAGTCGAGAAAAAGAGGCGTACACATACACCATGTAGAGTGTGGGCACGGTGGCGAGCGTTGGATCGAGGGTGCTCCCGTAGATGGTTATGATCCGACCACCAACACCGTTTACCAGTTCCATGGCTGTGTCTGGCACGGGTGTCCACAACACCAGCGAGGTGAGGATGCCAAACAAAGATACCGCAAGACAGTCGTGAGAGAGGAGAAGCTGAGAGCATCTGGATGCACGCTTGTGGTACAGTGGCAGTGCTGTATAAAACGCTGTCCAAGCGTCCCTAAACGAGATCGGACTGTCACATACCTACACTTCATAGTTTTTGACTTCGAAGCACTCCTAGATGGTATCAAGACTCATCCTATGGAGACTCTCACGATCGAGAGTACTCACATACCTATCTCTGTGCCAGTTGGCTACTCCTTAGATGGCGCCATGGGTGATCCCACTCACCTCTGCAATCCTGACCCCAAAGAACTGATCAGAGAGTTCATGCCGAGATCCAACGGCGAGAATATCTAATCTGGACAAGGGTTAGGGCAAAGTACATACCGACAGACCTGGACAAGCTCCCAAAGTGACAGCAGCGATTGATCAACGAGTAGTATGACCAAGTGCCTGTACTGGGGTCAACTCTGGGCAGTATGACCTGAACCTCATCAAGAAGTACTTTTGTTGATGAGCTGACTGACAGTATAGGTACAGTGAAAGTCGCCAAGAAGGCTAGTCAGACCATGTTCCTCATAACACCTGAGCTACGGTTTCTCGATGTGCTGAACTACCTCGGCCCAGGAGTCTCGTACGAGGTATGGGTCAAAGCTTATGGGTGCACACAGTAGAAGAACTGGTTCCTGTATGAATGGTTTGACACACATGAGAAGCTCAACTATCCAGGGCTTCCTGACTACTCAGCATGTACATCTAAGCTCAAGGGTGGCTACCTCTTGACGCGATCAGAGTGGGAACAGTGTAACCAGACATTCAGCGAGCATGGAATGTGGATATTCACCGACTGACTGCGATACTACAACAACCTGGACGCCAGTCCATTCATCGATGCCCTAGAGCAGATGCAGGAGTTCTACACAGAACGAGAAACAGATATCCTCAAAGACACGGTGTCTCTCCCAGGTGTGTCACTGCAGTACCTCCTACGTGGAACCGCTCAGCACATGCCAGATGTTAGCCTCTATTCACCGGGCAAGGAAGCCTATGAGATGCTGAAAGGTGCTGTTGTTGGAGGTCCCACCATCGTCTTCACCAGATACCATGAAGCCGGCGTGACTCGAATCCGCCAGTGTGAGCGTGTCTGCCAACGTTTACTCGGCTACGACGCAAATGCTCTGTACCTGTCAACGATGGCCAAAGAGATGCCCTGTGGTAAGGAGACAGTGCGCCATTGGGCCGGTGCCAGTGGTGTAGCCAGCTTTAAGGAGCTCCTAGCAGACCACTGGTTTGGATTTGCTGAGGTGGATATAGAGGTCCCTAAGGCTCTGTGTGCAAAGTTCGAGGATATGCCCAGCTCTTCTATAACCGCGAGATCCCGGTAGAGGCCGTCTTTTCTGAGATGCAGGCATATCTAGAGCGTACAGGGCGGAAGCGACCCACCACCCAGAAGCTGGTCGGCGCCCTCTCTGGCAAGAAGCGGCTGCTGTACGCCACTCAAGTGGTATATAACCCATGACCTGGAGATCACTGCTTTATACCGCACCATAGACTATGAGGCCAAGCGCCCATTCGAATGGTTCATGGAGAATGTTACGGAGGCCCACTGCTCGGGAGATGTAGATAAGGGCAAAGCGCTCTTGGCAGATCTCTTCGAGGCCCTAGTACGTCATAACAACACCGGCTTCAGGAAGGATGAATGCGTGGTAGACAAGGCCCTGCATAGTGCATGGATCGAAGATCTCAAGGAGATCGGTGAGTCATATGAGCTCCAGAGTTGCAAGCCGAGAATTACTATTCGAAGGCCCTTCCAGGTGGGGATAGCCGTTTATGAGCTCGTGAAGCTGCGAATGCTGGAGTTCTACTATGACTTCCTCGATCGTTACATAGCTTGTGACAGCTTTGAGTACCTGCAGATGGACACTGACTCCGCGTATATCGCTATAGCAGGCTCCAACCTCAATGACGTCATCCGCCCTGAGATGCGAGCAGAGTACCAGGCTCATAAGCGGGACTGGCTAGCTTGGGACAAATGGTTTGGACGGACTCCGGGACTGTTCAAGCTCGAGGATGAAGGCTCTCGTGGTATCGCTCTCTGCTCCAAGTGCTACTACAGCTGCAAGTAAGTGCTCGGGTAAGGGAATGTCAAAGCGGCAGAATGAGGCCTCTTGGCAGAGGTTCTACAGCGTCCTACATGGTGTGGTAGACAGAGCTAAAAACTGAAGCCTATGCATGCGCAACGAGGGTATGGTGATGTATGAGCAGGAAAAACTCAGACTCTCCGCTTACTATGATAGGTGCTATGTGCTGCCAGATGGTGTCCATACCGAGCCCATCGAGTATCATGTTAGCTCCGTAGGTGGTGGTAGCTGTATCTGCAGGGACTAGCTGAAGCGCTTCTACGACAAATGGCCACCTAGGCACTCTGGGCTGGTGTGCCAGGTAGTACACTGTAGGCTGCCCCTTCGCCTCCACATACCTGTCAAGCCTGTTATCAGCTATCGACCAGTTAGGATCTGTTGCACGCCATCGACCACCTTCCAGCTCACCAGGCTCATACAGGTACCGAACCAGAGCATCAGGTGGTAGACACTCCTCTCCCTTGTTCGCTCCTCTAGAGCTGTGACTGACAACAGCAGAGTATCTGATAGCCTCTACCGGCTTCTTCCCGATTAGCCTAGTAACCTCAGCATTGGATCTCTCCACCACAGCAGGCAGCCCTCTCACTCATACTCTAGAACGGTCACTTGGAGTGGCCATTTCCTGGGCGTATTGATATGGGAACAGTCTCTCTGCCAGTGTCTGATTCCACCGCTCAACGATAGCCTGGGCATGGTGATGCCCTACCTCGCCTCGCCTAACTGCCACACTGTGTTTCCGCATGAGGGCTGCAGTCTCACCTCTGAACTCCTTACCCTCATCTACCTGCTACAATTCCGGCCACTCGAGTGGATTTTCTGAAGCCTCGTAGACACCCTGCTCGTAGACACCCTGGAATGCCTGGGCCACTTGGCCAGCTGACTTGTCTGTGAGCGGTGCTGCAGTCTTGTACCTGCTGGCGACATTGATGATGGTGAGGGAATTCTTGTAGGTCTTACGACCAATGAGTCGTGTGGAAAGAATAGCACATCTGCCTGGTGAAATCTGTTCGGGACAGTTTCATCGAAATGGGCATGCCTGATGTGCCGTGGACGAGGTCTGTATATCTGCCACATCGCCTGGCGGCTGAGCGACTGGCTAGCTGTCTCCAATATGAAGTTGTGGCCCCTGCGATGTGCAGACCTGAGTAGTTGAGGGGGCTGATAGTAGAGTTCCTCAAGAAAGATGGTTGATAAGCTCCCGGATTTCATCACTGACATCCACTCCCATCCTGTCACGCTCGGCCTGGGTGATTTTATCACTGATGTCCACTCCCGTCCTGTCACACACTGCCTGGGCAAACTATAAACAGACGAACAGATGGCCGTCATTCATTCGACTATCACTGAAGACCTCCTCAAACTCCCCCGAACACCAGTGTCAAGTCTCTGCTGGATCCTCACTGAACGGTAGTTTATCGATTAACCCTCGGAAGCTAAGTGTCTTGACCAGGTCGTACAGAGACGCCATCCTTATATAGTATGGCCTAAATGTTCGCTGCACAGATGGCCGTGAGTGCTATGGCAATGTATGGTATACAAGGGCCTGTGACGCCGAAGAACGTACCTACTCCTGGGGGCGATGGCTGGTGTGGCTTCAGAAATCTTCTCCACACCATGGAGAGCATTGCTGGCGATCTTGGGGACCATCTCGCCAGCCTTCATTGTGAACAGAGCGATCAGAGCCCCAACTGCTGCCAGCGGACTGATAGGATATTTTACGTAAGTGCGATAGATTCCTTTCGCTCTGTGTACTAGCTTGTGGGATTCAGGCTCTACATCATCATACTCACAACAGACCTCTTAGTCTGCATCATAATCCTCCTCATCATAGTCCTCCTCATAGTCCTCATCATCTATATCCTCGACTGGATCTTCATAAGCCTCTGGTTCATACAGCGCTCTGGGGATCCGTCGCTGGGGACAGCTACATAGTAGCTTTAAACTGTAGACTATCGCATGGCATCCGCAATCTTGAATGCGGGCCTGTTTGCCTTAGTGAACTGGGGACTCAGCTTTGCCAACAAGAAGGTGGCAGAGGTCGAGGGTGAGCATCATAACAAGGCGATGGAAAAGCTGTCTAAGGAGAAGTTTGAATACAGCAAAGCACTCGAGCATATGCGCCAGAGGGAGCCACGTCGACAACAACTCCGAGCTCAGGCCAACTAGAGCATCAAAGAGGCAGATGAGAGTCTCGATGAGTACTACGAGGCTGTAAAAATATCTGAGACAATGCTCGACTATGAAGCATCGACAGGTCAGAAGACAGCAGAGCTTATGGTAGCGGTGGCAGCTGCAGCTGTGATGACAGGAGTCATGCTTTATGCACGCTCAAGCTGAATACCTGACACGCACACCTTAGCATAGCCAAAGTAAAGTACCATCACACCTAATGAGCGAGTCCCAGCTACGAGGTTTCCGATGTTGAAGCTGAGCCGGTTGCCCTGATTAGGTGGTGACAGCCCTCGAGTGCTGACTCGAGGTCATCGCTTCCATTGGTTAGTCGCAGAAGGGCATATGACTTAGTTTTCTGTCTGTAGAGTTGGCAGTCAGCCAGCTCACGTACCTTACCAAAAACATTGGTCCCGGCAACCACAAGCTTGAAGTCGTCTAGCTTATCCACCTGCTGGATGGCTCCTCCCTTCCGAACCAGGACCACAACAGCGACACAGTCCGATGCACCATGATGCAATGTCAGCTCTACCCGTTGGTTAGCTGTGGCTTGGACCGGCTGGTGTTCTCGCTCCACATGCATGATCCACTGTTTGGAACCTGTTTGCTTCAGCTCCTGATCATTCTCATCATGCCAGACATGAAGTCTTGGAACATTCATCGTCGCATCTGCGAGCTGCTCAGTGTACACCTGGAGGAACAGCCTATCCTGCATGGCAGCCGGATTCACGTGTGTGTTCTCGAGGAGGGTTAAGAGTGGAACTGCCACAGGCTTCTCGATACCTGCCCATAGTTCTAATTCCGTGAACCCCTCATTGCACCCCACAGCGTAGTACCCCTTTCCCTTCGCATAGAAGGTTGGTCCACGACCCAGCGGACCTAGGACTCGGTACTCATCGTTCATATAGCTTCTTTCCACGGTGCTGTTGCTCTGCACGATCTCCCACCTGTTCAGAACCTGCGGGAGCTCTACCGTCTGTTCTATTGTGCTCTGAGGCTTGAACTCGAGTGTCCTGCTCTTGATCTCGTGGATCTGTGCCAAGATTGCAAAGTTGATGTACTTCCCAGCAGCGGACAACAGGTTCTCATCGTGTATACTGGTCGAATGATCGTCAGGCAGTCCTTCCGTGGATCAGTGCGGTGCGATGTCATGGGTTCAATGGTCCCATCTGGATGTTGCACATACTGCAGCATGTTTTAGGTCTGGGTATATAGAGGTTTTAATCGGCTGCCATGTTTGGTAAAGTTCTCCAGCGGATTGTCTATAGGCATCAGGACAAGTCGGCACGACAGTCAGCACGACAGCCACGGCATGCACTGCCCCACTGTGACAGGGTCCGAGGACTGCTACGTGACATCAACATTATCCACGAGCGAGCCAAGGTCACACCTCCGTCTGATGCGGAGCTACTGGCCGCCATAGATGACGGAGTGCCAGCTCATAGTACAAAAGAACTCCTGACTCGGATACCCTACTGGAAGTTTAACAGCACCCAGGGCAGGGCACTCGACCTACCTGTGGCCCAAACCAACAGTCCTGTTATTCTAGCTCTCCAAAGGGCGAGGGTCGAACCCAAATATCTACTAACGGCTGGGAAGCGGGCTGCTGTATTTAGCCTCCATAGCCAGAAAGAGCGAGATATACTGGATAGCCTCCAGTAAATAACTACCTCAGCGAGGAGGTCAGTGCTGCTGTAGTGGAGAGCCATGACACAGGTCATGCAGAAGGTACTCAGGAGGGGCTCACTGTTGGCCGCAAGGAGGCTGTTGAGCACATCTTCAATAAAAGCGGGCGCAGGAGATTGGCCAGTAATCTGCCAGCATTTCTGAAGTTCTCAGATAACTACCAGGTCTACCTCATCAAATCCGCTCACAAGACAGATGCTCGTCGCGCACGGACAAAGTGTATCTTCCATGAGAAGTTCCAGAAGAAGAGAATCCTAGCATCTGACCCTCAGTGGATAGAGTTTCAACAACAGGCTACTGACGAAACTGGCGTGGTTCCTCAAGCATCTGACGAAGGTCCTCAACAAACTGACGAAGTAGCGGAGACCGCGGACGAAGTTCCTCAGCCTTCTGATGAATGAAAACAGTTGCGGTCGACAGTCTGTCAACAATGACGCATAGAGCAGGCTAGTTTCCTGGCTGGATTCAGCTTGTAGGTGAGGGTCTGCGCCTTTTCCAGAGATGGCTTGAAGTGTGACCGCTCACCTGTCTCCTTGTTGCTGAAGATGAAGGGGTACAGATCAGCTGCCCTCTTTACACCTGCAATAAAGTCCCCTTAGGTCTCCTTGAGTATTAGGCTGTCGTATATGGTCTCGAGCAGGGCACGTCCACACTTGGAGCTGAAGCATTGCAACCGGGCATTGTGGCGGATGTCCGGTGAGATCTCGTGGGTGTACTTCTGAAAGAGGATGAAGACAGTTATCTTTGTGTGCCGAATGCGCCTGGTGTTGTTGCTGAGGTAGGTAACTGTCTTCTGGTCCATTTCAGGGTCATTACTGTCAACAGCCTCGGCGGCGGAGTCAGACACCAGAAGGATGTATTGAGAGTGTAGATGTTCGGCCAGGAGAGCCCGCAGCAAGAGGTATTTCCAGTGTCCTGACGGGGAAATGATCAGCACCACCTGGCCAGCATCGGCCGCCCTACTGTCGAATGGTACAGACATGCATGTGGAGGATGGTTAGCACTTGGTCGGCGGTAGCCTCGTCTATATCTGGGAGACTAAACGGCAGTACTTCCTGCACCAGCTCTTTCGCCTGCTGAGCGGGAAATCCTGCACCTCCAGCGGCTACGAAGGATGCGATGGAGTCGTCAAGCATGAAATCCCAGCACCAGCTGAGAAGATAGCATAGAGGGCCTGTGTCAGCACCCACAGTGTCTAGTAGATCCAGTATCTGATTGATACATGCACGGGAAGCAATGACTATCCTGTGGTCTTAAACGGCAAACCAAACAAGCCTGACTTCTTCACCTCTGGTAGCTGGAGGAAGCACCTTTTTGCCATCAACAGTGATATTGCTCAGGCCGATGGTGCCTATCCTGAGATTTCTCCATCGTGTTGGAATCAGCTCTGTGGTGTCAGGAGATCCTTAACCAGGCCTTGTGTATAGGACTCTGCCATAACCTTGATGGCACCAGCCTCATCGACTCTGAGCATACCTCGCATCGTCGCCCTGTCTTTGATGCCCATCCCCTTGGATACAGGCTTGGCCTTGTTAATGGCTGATTGTCCTACTGTATCAGTGTTCCTGATGAGATCTCATGCTGGGATGGTACCACGGATCTCTCCCGCGGGTCTCCCTTCTCATCGAAGTCTAGGAAGGAGATTGGGGCAACAGTGTCCTCTGAACCAAGGCGTGCCTCGCCCAAGTGAGCAAGATCGCCTAGCGCTTTGCTTTCTAGGTCTGTGAGTGACAGAGTCATAGTGCTATATACAGACGGCTTAACCTACTAGTTATACCCCCGTGAAAAGGAGGACCACGCAGTCGGTCAAGGCAATATATAGCAGTGCTCAGGGTACTGGCCCTCTTTGCAGGGGCACGCAGTCCAACATTGGCAATCCTCATTCCATGACACACCGACCTCGGGTCTCGTGATCCATCTCTCACTATTCAGAGTGGCTAAACGTAGGCGACGATGATCTCAGCCATTGCACTCGTTGCTAGCCCTAGATCAACGGCCTCCATTAGTGTAACACGTTCACCCATGACCTTGGTGGCGGCACTGTAGGAGGCACCACTGATGGCAATCTTTGGGTTGAGGTGAGTTATTCCGAAATAGTTCTCGGCCACCCCACTCACCACTGTAGCGAGGACAGCTGCAGTGGTGGCAGGAAGAAGCTAATTTCCACCTGTCATCTTCACCACGGCCACATTCGCCGCCACGTTACTTGCGATATGGACTGCCAGAGGTTTTGCCTTGGTCAGTAATTTCTGTGTCTTGGTTCGCGGCAGGTTCTCCACCTTCTGAAGACTCGCCTGGCTCTCGGGCTGTTGCTTCACGATCTGTACCATTGATGCCATTGTTTAAGCACTGAGTATACAACACAGTTAAATGTCTGCGTTCCCTGTCCAGAGAGCTAATAAGATCTTCACAGTCTGCATCTGCCAGGTGTCCGGGTTGGTACTCAGAAATATTCATCTCTCTATTGAGACATCTTAAACATGTCCGGGCTCATGCTATGCGAGAAGTACTCTGATGTCTTCCGGAGGAAGTTGAAGGACTACAAGAAGAAGACACCAGATGAGCTCGATCAGCTCTCTGGTGCTGAGCATACAGAGGAGCTGACAGCTGTGAAGCTCTATCTAGGATTTGGTAAGGGACAGATCTGCTTCCTCGAATTTATCGTGGGCGGGAGTATCGTCGAGCAGCTCCTTCGAGCTAAAGGTTTCTACTAGAATCGAGAGTATCTGTCAGATGTGTTCCAGCAGTTGCAGACCGCATGGCCTCACCTGACTCAGAGCTGTAAAAAGGATGCGCTGTGGAACCATTCTGCCCTTGTATGTGCATGTTGGCAGCATGTATAGGGGCTGTAGGGCAGGCCAAGCTCCTTCAGTGTCTCACCATGGTCGCCACTGCTACTGTAGAGAGTCAGGATAGTCTTATATCTGATTTGTTAGCGGCGGAGTAGGCTGATCCCGAGCGCCATGATAGCTAGGCCTGACACCACTCATAGAGCTACCACGGGAAGCAGTGTTGTGTCGACTGGCTGCGGTGTCGGGGTTGGAGCTGCCATGGGAAGCGTCATGTCAACTGGCTGCAGTGTCAGGGTCGGAACGACTGTATTACACGCAGGTGGATTAATATCAATGTTGAAACCGAAGTGGACACTGGGGAAATCCCCTCGACTATCATGTTGTTATAGCCCCTGACTTGGAGGTCCTCTATATTCACGATCATGTTGCTCAGAATCAACCGTAGGTGTGGTGAAATAACAAAGTCAAGTTTGCGACAGGCCTTCTGCAACTCTACTGCTGGAACTTAGCAATAAGACTGCTGGGGTCTGCCACAATGATCATATCCTCAACGAGACTGATGAACATGGCCTGGACCTCTGCTCCGCTGACACCATCTATGGAATGACGCAGCTTGGTCTGTGCTGTAAGGAGGCAGCAGTACAGTGCTTCAACGGACTGGTTGATCCGAATGATCCCTGCTGGTGTGAGGACAAAGTACTTGCACACATCTGGATAGTCCTGCCGCAAGCCCGTAATGTGCATATTTTGCACCAGCACTCCAGGGTCGGAGTCTGGATCGAACGAGAATGTCACTGTCTTCCGACGGCCTACTCGTCGGGGTGTTTGATAGGGGAATCCTGAGTAGTCATGTCTTGGGTCACCGTACATAACCCCTAGACCGCTGTTGTCACCACCATGCCACCGATAGTCTGGGTGAGTGCTGAACTCTCTCTGTAGTCTGCTGGCCACTGAGACACTATGACTGTTGAGCTGTGCATCGAAGTCGTTTGTATCATGGAGGATTCATCGCAATGTGAAGTACACGTGGAATCTGAGACAGCTGGTGATGAACACAGCTTCAGGAGTACCAGAAAAGGAGTGTAGCAGGGTGGAACTTATTCCACATCCTGCCGTGGCACACCACACGGCAAAGTTCAGCTGCTGATTCCAGTATGAGAGGCTTGAAGCACCCATCCAAGTATGAGCTTGCTTCACATCCTTGATGGTGATTGGGTGGTTGGTCAGCGGTCGTGGGTTGATGGAGAAGCTGGTTCGGACTGTCCGTCCACTGTGATGGAGAACGGTGTTAGCTCTGGTACATCATCTAGTAGACCTCTCATGCCAGTCAAGGGTGTACCCAGGAGGGGCGGTTGGCTCCAGGTGACTGTCATGAGGTTCAGTGGGAAGGCCATCTATACTGGTGTTCTTAAAGCTACCATACAGGCAGCACATTATTTGTAGTCGTCTCGACTCCAGAGATCCGCGAGGTGACATCGCCGTAACAACTCGTTTTAAGCTCCTCCATATCAACCCACACACTGGAGCCTTTGAGGTATTGCTGTCACACTTTAGGTTTCTCCATGCGGTACAGGGCTTGGACCTTCAATATATGGTGGTACTCTTCATCAGTGATCTGGCCATCCTCGAGAGCTTTGCTGAAAGACTCGTCAATAGTCCGTAGCATACTCTGTGCCAGTTTCACATACGTAGCATGCTTCTCCATCCTCCTTGTGATCTGCCGCTGCCCCACCCCCATGCCCGTGGCCAAGACAGTGGCAGCTAGGGTCACGCCACCCAGCGGGATGGTGACGATGGCACCCACTCCTGTAGCGAGAGTGGCCACAGCTGCCACACCAGCACTAGCTCCAATCACACCCGCAGCAGTGGTTGCACGTGCGAGGACATTGTAGACTGTCTTATATCACCCGCGCGTTCTGTTGTACTTTTCTGCCTCATGGACGAGATTCTGCCTGATGGTATCTATCTGCTGGAGTCGCCAGCCGTGGATGGTACTGCCCTCATCAGCAGTCAGCGAGAGTATAGTCTGGTTGCTTCCGCCACTCTGATTTTGCCATAGTATACCTGGAGATTAAACCTGCATCACCTGCAGAATCTGCCCATGAGTCATAGAAGGGTTCGTTTTGGAGAGCCTGGCAAACCATACCAGCTTTCTGGTGTCGAGACAGACGTCTTTTAGACAGTGGGCATCCAGCACTATGTCGGGTGCCAGTAGCTTTCTGAGACATGACATCTGGAACATCACCTTATGACCAAGATAGTAGGTCCACCGCTGGATGGCTTTCTTGGTCTTACACTTATGTGCCATCTCCTCTTCCCACTGTATGACATCTGGCTCATCCTCGTCTGTGACATCGTCGTATGTGAAGACATCTGACTCATCCTCGTCTGTGACCTCGTCGTATGTGAACATCTGGCTCATCGTCGTCTGTCAAGACTCCTGCATCCTGCTTACTCTCCTTCAGGAGGGCCTGCCAATAACGGAAACCTTCACTGTTCCTTCGCCTCCTTGCAATGCTCGCGTTCTGTTGATACCAACTCTCCCGCTGTAGGCGCTCTCCTTCTTGTTGCAGTGTGACATCTCTTCGTTTAAGGCCTTTATCTGTGCAGGGGCCATGAAGGGGCAACCCTGTAGCTGGCTCTTCATCATCTCGGCATAGGTCAGATATTCCTGGGGTGGTATCATGTTGTCGTCAGGTTAATGAGTAATAAGAGTGTAAACTCTAAATGGGCATCCGATATCCCATCCATGCTGGCATATATGTTAATGGAAGGGCTGTCAAACAGGTGATTTACAGGTGTGAACAGGCTGAGACTGATAGCTTTCCATAGGTTGCTCTTGGCACCTGGGAGATACTCTATCATGTCTCGTCTGACTTCTACCAGTGAGCTCCTGTGTGCACTCCCCGGAGGTTGATGTAGCACATCGGCGTGCATGTATGTTGTGCCCCGATGAGGCAACTCGAAGAAGACCCATTCTACATGGTACTGTACCACCCGTCTCCCCTCTAGAGAGGGTGAGATTACGTTCTCACCACCGGAGAGCAGCAGTTGGACAATCGGCATGGTTATATCTCCTGTTTAAACCCTTTCTATAGAGTGCTATGGAACCCATATTTGCTCACTCGACTGGTCTTGCTGACCTGGCAGATGTGTACGCAGTTGATGCTGCCAAGGTAGAAGAGAGGGATGGCAAGTCATTCACCCTACAGTACGAAGCAAACTCAAAGGCATTCTCCCACCACCCCATTGGTGGTGATGGTGTGAAGCTGCTCACAGACCTCAAGGATGTGTTGAAGGAGCACCTGGGTCGCGACATAGATGGCCACAAGATCGTGTTTCGGTACGATTTCCCGAAGAGGAAGTACATCCTCAAGCCGTTGATTGAGGTCTCGGATACAGGGGTGGCAGACATCAACACCCTAAATGACGACCTCAGCTTTCATCTGGTCAAACCTTATTCGAGCAATGCCCCACCGATGACACATAAAGGTCTGCTATTGACCCTGGCAAACCTGCAGTTCATGTTTGAGAAGAATGAAGTGTGGTACCGCGCTGGACCTGGTGGTAACTGGCAAACATGGTTGCCACTATATAGGCCTCCCGCAGTCTTTGACATACAGGCTACTCCCCTCTCCACTGTTGTGAAAAGGGATGGGACTGTTCGAAAGCTCTACAATCGGGGATCATCCTTCCTCACCTACATATGTGAAGGTGTCTCCCTGACGAGGGTGGGTCACCGGATCTGTGTTACGGGTGGAAAGCTCCTGCTGCCTCGTCCATTCGATGGACCAGAAGAAGCTGTTAACCTTCAGGAGGGCATCCTATGGGTAGATGCCAATGGTGCTGTTAAACTGCTTCAGCGAGTCGGACTCACTAGCCCGCAAATGACTCATATAGTCCTAGAGCTACGTTTCTTAGCCGGCAGCAGAGTGAAGCAGCTAGCCCCTGCCCCTGAGGGGATGAAGATCACAATCGATCCGGATGGAACAGGGCTCGATCTGGCATAGATATTTCTCGAGGGGTTCACTTTGTTCAGTTTAACTCTTCATGTATAGCCATGATTCTCATCATACTGCTCATGATGGCGTCTACAGCAGTGGCGCAGGGAGATGAGACTGCTATGATACTGAATGCCAAGTGGGCCCACTTCCGGAATGCCCCTTATTGCAATCCTTGGGTTGACCCCTTGCGGAGAAACATTTATGACCACTTTCACCCACGTGAAGAGATCGAGTCTGTCTGCCACTTCTATGGTGTGGAGAGGGTAGGACGTGGTTGTCTGCTGGAGATACCGGCTCAGCACCAGATTCTCTGCGTAACAT
Source organism: Chaetoderma sp. LZ-2023a (assembly GCA_034401795.1). Lineage (NCBI taxonomy): Eukaryota > Metazoa > Mollusca > Caudofoveata > Chaetodermatida > Chaetodermatidae > Chaetoderma > Chaetoderma sp. LZ-2023a. The sequence continues at coordinate 10,667,833 of CM067359.1, forward strand.
GTGAACATGCCAGAGTCTCCCGTGGTGCAAATGCTAAGCACTTTAGCATCCTACCAGGTGGGCGTTGTCAAGGTAGATGGAAGACACTATGGGTGGTCCCATCATGCGATGCGACACTGGCAGAGACTACGTGTTTGTCTGAGCCTACACAGAATAGAGAGAGGCCGGCCACTGGCCGGTATCCTGAGGAGGTTCTCACGGGCATGTGGGGTCCGCACAGGAGTTTTATATTCGCCACGGCCTTCAATGTCAGGGAGAACACCATCTAGAGGCATACATCAACTCAACCACGATCACATGTCTCAAATTCCTATGCCCCAGGGATTGAGAGGTTGGTGGGGGCCACGGATCACCGTGGCACTACTTCTCGTGGAGTTTCAGATTAGAGTTCCTGGAAAATTCTCACTTACACGGCTGTCCATTGTATGAAGTTGTCACCTGTATTTACAGTGCATGGTACTACAACCAGATTCACAATCTGCAGGTTCGAAGAGTGACTTTGGTTCAAGATCCTCGTCCATATGAATAGGAAGCAGCATTGATTCGCGCATTTCCCATTCTCAAACTTCAGTCCCTCAAATGAAGATGATTGGTCAATTGGCATAGTGATTTAGGTCATTTTAAAATACTTCTAAACGTCTTCTCCGAAACCACTTAGCCGATGGAGGTGAAGATTTCAAACTTCATCTATGGCAACAGCTGAACAAAGTTTGTTAAAGATAATCTGATTGGTAGGATTACCTGGTGGTAAATTTGGATGAGTTAGTGTGCAGAAAGACGAAATCATCTCTGGAACCGCTGAAGCGAGCAGACCGAAATCTGGAAAATATAATTATGGACTAAGACCATTGAAGAGTGTTCTAGGTATGATGATACGTGAAAGTACGTGGCCGCCATCGACCAATGAAAATTGAGCTTTTGCTCGTTGGTAGGTTTTGATGGAGAAAATAGTTTGGTTGTTAAATACGAATGTAACACGTTCCAGTCAGATGTATCAATTAGCTTGTCTATGGGCCCGTTTTGGCGACTGACCCCGTCAGTGGTTTCACGAACCCGGTTAGTGCCCGGTACCCTACCGTATTTAAGTCAGAGGAAGGCTACGGGACATTTGGCAAAACCAAGGTCTTAAAATTCACTGACGCGTCAGCCGCCAACACACGGCCCGTATGAGGATGACAGGTCAATTCAATCGGCATCCATCTTTGATTTTGGGTTATTTGTTGAAACACTTTCATAGATCTTCTCCTAAGCTACTTGATCGATTTACATGAAATTAAACATGCATAATCTAAGACAATAGCTGAACTAACGATTGTTTAATTTACATGGCGGCCTGGTTTTCAGAAATTCTACTCTGAATTGGGGATTGTTGAATCGGAATTTGATACTTTTCAAATTAATGGAGGAATCCAGTTTATCCATCAATCATACGACGCCATAATCAACTACGCGTCATAATGATTTACGGCATGAATAACGTAGCTAAGTTCGTCACGAACGCTAAATTGATGACGGACTAAGCTTTGTTTTGCGAATTGTATGTCTTTACTGTTTAATAAACATGATGCTGAATATTTTGAAACTAATTTAACTGGCGCTGTTCAGCACCCAGTCAAATTAGTTTCAAAATATTCAACAGCTTACCTGTATAGTTTTCTGGAAATTAAGATTCAGAGAGTGCGTGGATCGATTGATCCCAACACGGGCAATGTGTGAGTGGAGCTTAGCTAGATATGGGTGGGGCATAGGCAAAACTAGATTCCTCCATTAGCCGAATGATCAGTGACGACCATAGGCCTACATTCTTTTGTTTTGAAGCAATAATTGAGAAATTTCATTTGGTTATGACATAAATGCTCGCAATTTTGTTCAAATTTTGTGCATTTGAAACGTTTAAAGTGTTCACATTTGGAACTTAGATTTGCATGTCTCGTACCTAAGTCCTTATATTTCTAGCTCAAATCTGTTTATAGTTCCCGCTCTTCGCAAGATCAGAAAGCCGCGCATCTGGATTGGAACCCACACGTACACGCTCTAAATCGGCGTATGCTTATAAATGTGGGCTGAATGGCGAAATATGCTGGCATACACGTTGTCTTTACTAGAAATGGATATTCATTAGCTTGCATTCATGTGTGGTCACGGTTTATATGGTCAACTAATGCCGCTTTTAAGCATCCATGCCGCCATCGAACTACCAGGACAAGACACATTGCTGATACCATAACGCTAAGAAACAAACGAAAACGCAAAAGCAATCTTCAATCAGCTCAATTCTACGCTGCGCAAAGCGAACGTGACACCTACTCTTAGACTCACGATCCTATGTTGGTACAGACTTTAATTCCGATCATAAATCAGATTGCATGCACACCGATTGATCGAAAATGCGCCATCTACAAGCCATCATCGAAAACAAAATCAAAGACCAATGATGACCTCTCAAAACTAATTAACGATGGTGCCACCAAGGCATCGCATAGTAATACAATAGCCGAGCAGATGGTCGCGGTTGAAATCAATAGAGGAATCCAATCCGTCAGTCAAATATATGACGTCATAATGAATTACGTCACATGAAGGCTGACACCACAATCAAATACGTCATGAATGGCATATCTAAGTCCGTCATAAACACTTAATCGTCCGTCAATTTGTACGAATTGTATGTCTATTATTTAATAAACAGTGTGTTGAATATTTTGAAAGTAATTTGACTGGGCGCTGCTGCGGCCAAAGGCATTAGTTTCAAAATATCCCACAACTTACCGGTATATTTTTTATGGACAACGCGCGGACGGAGCTTAAGTAGGAATAGTCATAACTAAAACTGAATTCATTCGTTGTGAACCCAACCATGCTCTCGCTAAATATATCTAATGTGTGGGGATATCAGCCGCTAAAGATATAATTGCAGGCACAATACCAGACAAAAGAGATTCATGTTGATGATCCACGTGTGGCAAAGCTGTCCGAGCTACCAAAAAAATTGAGTTAAATTGGTTTCAAAATATTCAACAGCATGTTTATTAAATAGTAGATGCATACAGTTCGTGCAACCTACACGCCGCGTAGCTTATTATGACGTCATATAACGTCAGATGAGCGATGGATACTATGGAAGAATTAACAGAAGCAGAGGTTATAATAATGGACCTACAGAATGGTCGTGCATGTGGGCCAGATGGTATCAACAACGAACTCCCGATGCATGCATGCAGGTGAAGTCATCTCAACAACCTTCACACACATCATCAACTCTGCCTTTGATCAATACTTCCCTCTAGATGTTGTAGGAGAAGGCAGGCTCGCTAAACTGCCTAAACCCAAGAAACGACTCAGACATCCGTCCACCCAAAGGCCAATCGTGCCCTTGATTGACATTGTAAAGTTTTTTCAAATGTAAACTTATCTTGCATCGGCGATAAAATTGAGTGATATACTGGAAACTGACAGAGTGGCTTTAAAAGAGGACTAAGTGGCGTGGACATAATGTGGACACAATGTATGCTAACATCGGTAGCTCGATAAAACAGCGGAATTTCTACAAGATGGGCAATATATCACGTGCATTTGATACCTTCAAGAGACCGCCAATTCTCCCATCCCTCTATCAAGCTGATTGTGATAATGACGAATTAGCTACGGCTGGAAAGACTCTAACTGCCAAACACAATATCAACTGTTGCGTCAAATCAACGCTTTCTGCAAAATTTAACATATCAATAGGATCCCGAGAAGGGGTGGGGATGGGTGGGGCGCGGTGGGATTATCACCAGTGATCTGCACCTGATCGCTTGGTACAGCTCTATCATCTGTTCGAGAACATTGGACAAAACTAGACCATCCGATCCCACAGCTACACATGTCACTAGAAATGGAGTATGCAGAGGATATCGATATCATCGATGAAGAAATTCGCCCCTTCTTCCAATAGCTACAAAATATCTCAACGCCACAAACCCATTCATAAATGAAGCGAAAACGGATTTCACACATGCATACATGCCCGACACAAAGTAGACAAACGATCAGGGTATCTTATTTCAGGGCAAAACAAAGTGGCGACGGAACATAATCTTGAGCTTACTGTTCTGCAGTCCAACTGACATTGCAAATCGTAACGTAACAGGAAACAGTACTTACCAGACCTTCATGAAGGTCGGGAGGCTTTAACATTCCCATGAAAGTCAAAATCTGCAATATACACGATCCTACATGTGTCTCAATATTCAATAATGCAATTTAACTCTGGCAGGCGGGAAGCTCCAAAGCGCCACCCCTCCCCTTGAACAAACTCCATGCGTGCAATCGCAAGTACCTGAGAGCTACCAAGAACCACCGCTGGACACATAATCTAACATCAGCACTATATAAATCGTACGTACAACATGGCTCCACTATATGTGAGAGCAACGCAACAGCGATGGTGCATGTTTGAACATGTTAATCGAATACCAGAAAATATTTCTGCTCAGAAAGTATTTGAGCTTTCAGTACTGGGTGTCAAGAAATCTCATGCACGCACAGGACGCCATACCACCAACTTGCTAAGTGTTTGCAAACAGACCTCTAGAAACGCAATCTAAGAAAAGAACTAAAAAGCTTAGGATGCTGCCAAAGGACACGACCGCGGAGAAAGTTGAAGAAAACTGATTGCAGTTGATCAACCATAGATCATCATCATCATCATCATCATCATCATCATCATCATCATCATCATCATCATCCATGACATATGACTGGGCAGAATGAGTGAGAGAGAGAGAGAGAGAGAGAGAGAGAGAGAGAGAGAGAGAGAGAGAGAGAGAGATACGGAGAGAGAGAGAGAGCAAACTGGGGAAGGAGGTTAGGATGAGAGAGAACCCCGAGTGATGTGTACTCACTCACATGCTTGCCCAGTTTCAGTACAGTATACCTCACATACAACATGCCTCCAAACCCAATCCAGGGCATGTTAGTTAGTAAGAAATATTCTGTTGCCTATTTTGAACATGATTGGGTTGGATCACATTACTGCCTTATAGAGTAATGTCTTCAAATTCAACTGTGTCCAAAACATTCAACAGTACATTTTATTTTGCAATGGAAACATGTTCCCATACAGATACAATCTAATTTATTGGCTCAATGGTTTATTTTATGTTTTACTTAAATATCCAGTTATATAAATATGGGTTCTAATACAGTTTGCTTAATACCTGGATAATTAAGAGGGATTCTGTTAAAAAGATCAGTATCGGATATAAATTGGCAAATAGTTTCTAACGTCTTGATATTCCTTTCTATATTTACATTAGTTTCGCCATACAAGATGTGTCTTAGCGTGAGTGTATGGGTGGTGCTGGGGTTGGGGCGGTATTAGTAGTCATTAATGCGTTAATGGAAAGTATGTCATTGCTCCCTAAAAAGGGGCAGTAGAAGACATAATGTGCAACAGCTGCAGCAGGATGTCCACGAGGTGGGATCACCCTTTCTAAAGCGCACAGTTTTCTAAACTGCTGCGTTCATCTAATTGAACTCACTCGATCGTGTATGAAGAAAAGTTAGGTAGCCGTGTTAATTTGCATATAAATTTAAAACAGGAGTCAAGCGTAGTACCTTTTAAAGACTAACTTAGTTTATTTTGACAAACCTTCATATATAATTGCTGATGAAGCGCATTTATATGCGAAAGCTCGTCAAAATAAACTAAGTTAGTCTTAAAACGGTACTAAATTTGAATCCTGTTTTTTATTGTCGATCGTGTACTGTACACCGTCTTTCATATAATCACCTATTCATACGTGTTTAGCGTATTTCAATGCATCTGTCCATGGTTGTAGTTGATGTTTTCAAGATTTGCATTAGGCATATATTCGTCTGGAGGAATTGGAGCACTTCACTCCTGGTCTGTCCGGTCCGTCGTTGCATTTAGCATTCTGTCCCAAAAGTTGAAGAAAACCGATTGCAGTTGATCAACCATAGATCTTCATCATCATCATCATCATCATCATCATCATCATCATCATCCAGGACATATGACTGGGCAGAATGAGTGAGAGAGAGAGAGAGAGAGAAAGAGAAAGAGAGAGAGAGAGAGAGAGAGAGAGAGAGAGAGAGAGAGAGAGAGCGAGAGAGAGAGAGGGAGAGAGAGGAGGGAGGGAGGTAGGGAGGGAAGGGGGTGGGGAGAGTTTAGCTGAAATATAGGTTGCGATTTGGCTAATAGCATTCTTAAATTGATTAGATTAACATAATGTGCACATACTAACAGTCGATGGTTCTAGAACACCAAATGTGGATACATTTAACTAAGGTCATTCTTCAGGTGACATGATGTCACCGTCTATCATGCTCGTCAAAATTCATGCAAACCGCATATATTTCCCAGAGTTTAGTAGAGGGAAATATGCCTGATGTAATGTGTAAAATCTTGGAAAAGACTACCCGTTGGATTATTTCGTATGTCACGTGCCTGTAGGTTCTGCGAATTCTGCCCTGTCATGGTGACCATGCTGCCGTGATATACATTTTTCTGTACAATGAAGAACAAAATTTAGCATATCACCTTGCTAAATTCATGCGTATGAGTCAAACCTAGTGACGATGTGACCTAGTTAAGTGACCTTTTGACGTGAAACCTCAACATCCTCTAGCCATTCATAAAATAATTGTATGTGTCAAGTTCTCTGATTCTACCTCCTTGCATTCTCGGGTTACGGCAAATAATGTGTATTTGTCTATGAAGCTATTGAGCCAGTGACGTAGATATCTGACTGTTTGACGTATGATCACAAATAAGTTGATGTTATGCCGTCTGTGCGCTTGTTAGCGCCTCATACTTGTTATCTCGCAATACTGTAAACGTTAATGCTTTCTGAGCGGCTGCATTTGTCACGATTGTCCAAGCATTGACCATCGTCCATCGCTGACCATTGAGCTATCCTCGTAGACAGTGGACCCGTGTAGTCCAGTTTGTACAGTGCTGAGTTAGAGAGTATGATGGGTGACCAGCGGTGTTAATGTCACTGTCTTTAATACCTTCAATGCCATCAGTAACTGTTATAGCAAGACTACGTCCAGCACCATCTGAGATTCTGAAGACATGATAAGATATTCTACCGGTTGATGCACATCTGTATTCTGTACAGCTCTCGTGTACGCCATTGTATAACTATCGGACTATATCTGTGACCTTCCCGACAGCTGAAATGGACGAAATTGTACATGTTTGTGATCATTGTTTGTACGCAAACAGATTAAAAATGTTAAAATCATAGCTCAAAGAAATTATTATATTTTTAATAGCTACATCTACTAAAAACTTAATCATTTTATTATCTATGTAATTGAATTCCCCGACCCAGGAAGTCAAGACGTGGACACACAAACCATCTTTCCGGGTCCCCTAAAAGACAAAAATTGTTGCAAATTTTGACGGCCATCTTTGATTATTTTTAAATGCGGAATGGTGTAAGTTTGGCATCGCGCAGATTCTTAATCAACAGGGTCTCCGTTTAAAAAAACCCCCACCAGGACTCATCAAGAGTCCATTTTATGGGTTCTTGATCTGACCACCGGTCTCAGATTGATGTTACACATTGCAGCCGCCACGCATTGGTGTGGGTGGGTGGGTCGGTGGGTGGTGGGTGTTGTTGTAGGACTCCAATACTAGCGTGCGCGTGTGTGTGTGTGTGTGTGTGTGCGTGTGTGTGTGTGTGCATGCGGATGGAGTGGGTGGGGTGGCGCGGCAACTTAACTTTAAGCGCACCGCAAAAGAAGCTAGCAGACTCGCTGCGCGCGTATTGTCGTAAAGCAACCTTTCCGGAGCGACGATTTGAAGCAATCTTTACCGAGTGATTAATACAATATCTGCGTACATATTTTACAGCTATCACATTTACAACTACTGGTTCATTTTTCGAGGCTCAGCGATGTTTAGCAGAACAGGCTCAAAAAGCGGTGTTTGCATTACATAAATACTGTAGTAAATTCATAGGTTTAACACCAGCCCATTTGTGCCAACTATTTGATAAACCTATTTTACCTATACTTTGCTATGGTAGTGAAATCTGCGGGTTTCATTCGGCGTATGATGTTGAAAAATGCCACCTCCGCTTTTGTAAGTAATTACTTCATATTAAACAGACAACACCTAATTGTATGGTTTATGGGGGAACTCGGAAGGATGCCATTAAGAATAGCGAGGGAAATTAGAATTTTAAAATATTGGTTTAAAATTAGAGATATGCCTCCAAATAGAATAGCAAAACATATATACACTGCGCTATACAACGATTGGTCTAATAATAACGATTGTAAAAACTGGGTGACGTCTTTGAAATATATGTTATGCTCGAAAGGTTTTTATTAATATATGGGAAATGCAGGGATTAAATGTCAATAAAGATCATTTTGTTTTAGAATATAGGCAGAGAGCTTGTGATATGTACACTCAGGAATGGAGGGGGGGCGTTTGGAGCAGGGCAACAATACAAGATTTTACAGATATATTTCAGACGCTTTATATTTTAAGACATATTTAGATAAAGTAAGGATTGCAAAACATCGATATGCTCTTAGCAAATTACGTAGCGGGTCGCATAGACTATTCATTGAACAAGGAAGGTGGCACAGACCTATTGCAATACCACTAGAAGAACGAACATGTCAGACATGTGATGATATAGAGGACGAATATCACTTCTTAATTCTATGCCCAATGTACAGTGAATTGTGAAAGAATTATATAAAAACATATTATTGGAAAAGACCAAATGTTTATAAATGTACCGAACTGTTAAAATGTAATAGCAGCTCAACAGTCCAAAATAGTATATTGTATATAGCGCTTTTCCTTTACGCGACCAAAATGGGTAAACTAAATGCATTTTCTCCATCTCCTTTCTTTTCTTTTCTTTCAGCTTTCTTTTTCTTTCTTCCTTTTCTAGTACATCCTTTCTCCTCCCTCACAGCCTGTCATAATTATAATGGCATTGTTTAGGATTTTGTGGGTGGGGAATTGGAAGGGGCTAATAGATAGTGTATGCTAACACTTTAATGGCTAAATTCAATCATGAAAATCAAATTATTTGCTTATTGATTGTTCGTTTGCATGCCCGGAGAAGACTATTATTGATGGTTTACCACTCGAAGGGTTGGCTCTGTTATCGAGCTAGTCATTCTAGTGGTAAAATTTCAGGGGTAGTCTTCTCTTGGTCTACAAATGTGCATTTCTCAAGACAACTACAGAGACCGGTGCTTGCCGTCTTCGGTACGAAAGGCTTAAGAGATCCGTGTCCGCATCATGTTGTGGGTAAATGAATACTGCTAAACAAATGTTAATTTTTAATTATATAGTAATTTATTATTGTATTATGCTAGTGTTCCGCCAAAAGATCCTTATGTGCTGTACACTCAGGGGCAAGCGGCCTATTGTGGAAATAAATCTATCTATCTATCTATTTTACATGTAAATAGGTATAGCACGCCAGCGCAATGGCCTCAAGCATCGCAACCAGCATGGCTTTCTCGAACATAAATTAATTTAATACGTGTTATCATATTAATAGTAATAATTGTTACAACCCAAGGCGTGAAATGAACACGAAAATGGTGTGTTTTCACGCCTTTGGCTTGTTATTGTTAAACTTATTATCATTATTAATAGCATGACTATATTAGCCTACATCAGCCTAAATGTCTCTTCACTTACTAGAAGTTTCTAATATTTACTGGAATATGTCCCACAATACATTAACTACAATCAAATCTGCCATAAACAAGCACCTATGGAAGCGCCACACATGTGGCTATGAACACTGGTAGTCGATTGAGGGATCCGGTCACTTGTTAACTAACTGACGTTACAATCAAAATGACTTAAATTCGTCATGAAGCCGAAAAGTATGTCAAGGAGGGGTATGAATTGTATATGTCTTTGGTCAATTTACAGTCTAATCGGTTATTTAGCCAATCGTACCAGGGGTAAATTTTCAAAAATAGTCTTCTTTTGGCCTACTGCTGCTGCTGCTACTGCTACTGCTACTGCTACTGCTACTACTGCTACTACTACTACTACTACTACTACTACTACTACTACTACTACTACTACTACTACTACTACTACTACTACTACTACTACTACTACTACTACTACTACTACTACTACTACTACTACTACTACTACTACTACTACTACTACTACTACTAATACTGCTGCTGCTGCTGCTGCTGCTGCTGCTGCTGCTGCTGCTACTACTACTACTACTGCTACTACCCCTACCACGACTGCTACTACTAATACTACTACTACTACTACTACTACTTTTTTTTTTTCTTTTTTTTTGAAAAACCGACGCTGACGCAGTCGGACAAACTTCACGGAGGAACTCCTTTAAAAAGGCTTGCAAACCCCCAGAAAAAAACCTGGTGAACTAGCAATCTTGATTAATATTACACCAAAACAATGATAAATAATGAGCATTAATACAATCTATAAATACATATGGCTTAAAAAGTATAGATACAAAACAATAGGCTGATAAAGCTCCGATAGCAAAACCAAACTTAACAAAGGCATTACTATTCAACCCAGGTGTAGTAGTAGACCCGTATGGCGAGTGCAACTATCCAACAAATGAAATGTGCCTCGTCAATCTATGACAAATAAGTCAATCATTGACGCCAGTGGGCTGATTCTCTAAAGATCAGCGGCCGTAGTAGCATTTGGGTAGTATAATACATATAGTCGGCAGAAAAATTCCAGAAAAATTGATGGCCCTCTTGTTTACATTTTCAATTTACTTTATTGTAAGGTTTTGTAAATTATCATTCAATCCATGTGTGGTAGTAGACCCGTGTGGCGAGTGCAACTATTCAACAAATGAAAAGTGACTCGTCAATCAATGACAAATAAGTCAATCATTGACGCCAGTGGGCTGAGTCTTAAAGATCAGCGGGCGTAGTAGCATTCAGGTAGCATAACATATATAGTCAGCAGGAAAATTACAGAAAAATAGATGGAAATAGATGGCGCTCATGTTTCCATTTTTGATTTACTTTGTTGTAAGGTTTTGTAAATTACCCGGGAACAAATAACCCTATAAAACTCTGTGCAAATTCCTAAAATTACCTGGGACAATTTTATAATTCAATGGCAAATTACTTTATCGATTGATTATTAAATTACCCCAGTCCGTTTATTTCTTTACATGAATTATTAAACATAACAATATCAAAGTGCAGACTAAAATGAATTACATGACACAGATTAATTAAAAGACACAGATAAATCAGTTGTAGTAATTAAATGATTTAAGCTAGTGCAGGCTCATTTATTTGTACAGCTCCCAACTCTATTGAAACTATGTTTGTTTTGCACCATATGTCCTTGAATACTTTTTCTTCACCATGCTGCTTTGATCTAAAATATTCGCAAGTAATATGATTCAGCAAGCAATGACCGAAATATTGCCTTTATTGCTCTATTGTGATTGCCCATAGATGGATTTTTCGTCTGTGCACACCGATGTTTCCAAATGGCCCAAACACCTATGGTTAGTATTGTTATTAAAATAGTCCTTTCAGACTTTATGATATTTACACCGCTTGATCCAAATTCTCTAAATAAGACTACATGCGTGTCTAGAACAATGGGCTTCGCTCCAAATTTTGCCAAGATTTGGCTGATATAGTCCCAAAATTGTGACGATATTGGACATTCCGCAAATAAATGCTCGATTGTTTCCTCGTCTGTTTGACATAAGTAACACCTATCAGAAGTCGTAATATTGCACTTGTATGTCAAGTGTCCCACCCATAGCCGTCGATGTAGTAATCGCCACAATAAATCACGAGCCATATTTGGTATGGATGGAGAATGTAAGATTTTCCATACATTTTTCCAACTGGATGGTTTATAGCTTGAGTCATCCCATCTCCTAATTGCTATGGGAGGTGTTACTTGTTTTCGTCTCATAATATGGTACCATTCCTTGGATCTCATCTTGTATTTTAACATCTCATCATCAAGAACTAATGCGGGTTGTGGAGTCAAACTATTATTATTTACATTTGGCAGACGAAACCATTCAATTGGTACAGCATGTTTTATTTTATTTAGCAACCGCTGGACATCTATGTGCCTCATATGTGTTTTTCTAGCTACGTCTTGCATTGAAATCCATCTACGTGTTTGAGGGTGTATCATATCCGATAAATGTTGAATGCCATATTTTGCAAAGGACGGTAGATAAAGTACTGCATTGTTATAACATATATTACTATTGCCCCACAATTGCTGTTCTAGTACTTCCTTCCAGCACGTAGGTGGAGGTATGTATCTGTCAAATATTTCTAACTCCTTAACTTGATCTTTAAACACATCTGGTATCATTTGGCTATTCGGAGGTGGCTTCTTTGAGGTAAAAACATGCTCAGCCAGAAATGGTTCTACAATTCTCTCCATGAGAGCTCGTGAAACACATGCCCACGTCTCATCTGATGTAATAAGATCATCCAAAAATTTTAACCTTAAAGAAACACATTTCACTTTAATATCAATTAAATCAAGTCCTCCTTCTAACTTAGCATTCTTGAGAACACGATGGGAAACTAAATGATTCTTTTCTTCCCATATGAATGACAATATCAACTCATTAACCTCCTTTTCTACATGTTTTGGCATGTGTACAACAGATGCTGTATACCATAGCCCAGATAATGCCAAGTTGTTGACAACAAACACTCTACCAAAGATTGAAAGACGACGACGCTTCCAATTTGCTAATATTCTCTTAAGCTTAGATACTCGTTCATTCCAATTTTGTATTGTATTCGGTTTCCTGCCAAAATAGATGCCTAAAATCTTAATGGTATCATTAGACCAATTGATTTCAAGTGGCTGGTCATTCCGCTCTTTCCATGGCCCCAGAAATAATCCTTTGGATTTTCCTTTATTGATTTTCAAACCAGATGCATTTTGGAACTTTTCTAGTACGTGGTTTAAAATTGCAAAATCATTGTTTGAACTGGTAAACACAGTTGTGTCATCAGCATATTGTGACAGCTTAAGTGGTCTTTCTATGCCACGAATACATATGCCTTGAAAGTTATTATTTTGCCTCAATGCTATGCCAAGTGATTCCATCACAATAACAAATACTAATGGCGATAGGGAACACCCCTGTCTAACCCCACGTTCTAAGACAATTTCTCTGGATAATTGATTGTTCACTAAATAGCTACTCTTGATATCCGTATATAAAATCTTTACCCATTTAATAAAGTTTGAGCCTAACCCAAACGATTGCAAAGAATTAAAAAGAAAATCCCATTCCACACGGTCAAATGCCTTTTCATTGTCCAAGGCAATCACAGCTGAAGGGATGCTATCCTTCTCAACCAATTGTATAAGGTCTCTTATTACCATGGTATTGGTTAGAATTGTCCTCCTGGGTACAGCACATGTCTGCTCTGTTCCAATGATTTCTCCTAAAACACTACCTAGTTTCAATGTTAGTGCTCTGGATATTATTTTGTAGTCTACACATAGTAGAGAAATTGGTCTGTAGTTCTGAATTAGACGTCTGTCATTTCCTTTATATATTAGCCTTACGTATGCCCTAGCCATAGTTGGTGGTAAATGGCCTTTCTCAAAAATTTCAGTGCCTAATTCTTCCATTATTGGACCTACAAGGTGCCAAAACGTTTGGTAAAATTCAACTGGAAGGCCATCACACCCCGGTGATTTTTCTAGTTTCATACCTTTAAGGGATTTAGTTAAATCTTTTAGTGTTAAGGGTTGATCACAAAATTCACTGCCTGTGTCTGACACCTTTTTGTCTATATTTGCTAACAAATCCAATTTTGCATCTTCATCAATTCCCTCTGACTTGTACAATGACTCATAGTAATTGCATACAATAGTACTCATTTCATTGTTGGTAAAGACGGTTGAACCATCCGGCATGTTTAATGAGCACATCACCTTATCTATTGCCCGTGCTTTTTCTAATGCGCAAAAATATCGGGTTGGCTTTTCCCCTTCTGCGTGCATCTGGGCTCTTGCTCTAATTTTTGCACCCTCAAACTCATAGTGTTCTATATCTCTTATTTTACTTTTAATTTTAACCAGTAACTCATAATAATTCTCTTCACCATTATTTACTTTAGCATTAATTTTCATCAGTGATCGATGAAGTGTTTTCTTGCGTTTGCGTATTTCCTGTGCTTTTCTAATAGCATACTTTCGGGAAACATACTTTAAATCCAGTTTAACATCCTCCCACCATTGCAATGTGCTCTTATATGATGCTTTCCTATTAATCCAATGTTGCCAACAACTCTCTATATTATTCTTATAAAATTCTTCTCCCAACAGTGTTGTGTTTAATTTCCAAAACCCGACCCCTTTTGTTACCCAGTCAGCATTGGCAAAGGTTACACAAACCATGTTATGATCAGAGAATGCAACTGGCTTAATATTAACATCTCTCCAGTACCCTGTTAACAAACTATTCACATAAATTCTGTCGATCCTTGAACCAACTTTACCATCTACCGAAAACCATGTAAGATCTTTACCATGAGGTTTTGATATTCTATAGGTGTCCACTAAATTTTCATTATCACATATTTCTTTTAAGAGTCTATGTGATGTATCAGTATAAGTTGAAGTTGCATTCCTGTCATTTTCTTTGTCTAAGACACAATTAAAGTCACCACCCATTACTAAGTTTTCAGTGATGTTATCTAGTGCTGTTTTAGACATCTCCTTAAAAAAATTACGACGTAGTTGATGAGATGTAGGTGCATATATACACAGCAACGTGATACGTGTTTGTTGTATATCTAGCGTGACTCTCACCCAGCGACCATTTGCACCTGATACTGAAGAGATTATATTTACATAGGCTGAACAACGAGGGAGTATAACAATTGCTACGCCTGCACTATTATCTTGAGATAACGAATAAAATATTCTGGATCCAGAAATCTTTTCTAAATTATCGTATAATTCTGACTTCTGAATTTTTGTTTCCTGTATCAAAGCAATGTCAATCTGCTCATTTTTCAGAGTCTCTAGTAAGTGACGTTGCTTTATGTCACTATTTAAGCCTCTACAATTGAGTGTGCAAATTAGCATAAAAGGTAATAAAATGCTGTGTAAATCCGCCATTATTAAGCTAACTAGATTTTGTTTTTTTCGACCCTCTCTTAGACCATTTACCTATTTTACTCACAAACGCTGCATTACTTAGCTCAACTTTTTCCAAATGCTTATATTTTAATATATCTGAATCATGACGCAGATGCCTATATTTAACACCATTTGCCGTCACATATGGAACTAACACCTCTCCTGCCTCTGACCTGTACATGACCATTTCATCAGGTGATTTAGAACTCTGTGTTTGAATGGATATATCAGATTCAGCGACTGACATATTATCGTCTTCTATATCACTTTCCTCTATTTCTGATTCAGAACTCTCTCCATCTTTCTGTCGCTTTGTTCCACTCAATCGATCCGAGACACCAATTACTTTCTCTATATTATTTAAATCGTCTAGATTGAGTGTACTCAGTGGAAATTCAAAGTTAGTTTCAGTATCTTGCGACCTGAATTTTACTTGTCCTAAATTAAAACTCTCTTCCAGAGGGTATTGATCCTCATCTTCAACTTGTGTGGAATTAGCCTCTCTGTCATCAAACTTGGATTGACTTTTTACTGGAGCAAGACTTAGCCCCTCATCTAGAACCTCTATTTCATCGCCTGCAACTACAGCAATTGGATTCTTAGTTTTTTCCCCATGCTTCTCATTAACATGGACTTCAGCTACAATCTCAGCAACTACTGGTTCGATGACATTTTCCCTAGCAGCGTGCTTCCCATTAGTATGAATTTCCGCTAGAATCTCAGCAGCTACCGGTTCTATGACATTCTCTTTAGAGACAACTTGCTCTGCACTTTTATCAGCACCCTTTTTGACATATTTGTTCTGCGGGCATCGCCACTTAAAATGATCAGATGATCCACAAACTAGACATTTGTTTTTGTTAGGGCAATCTGTTGCAAGATGTTCTGTGCTTAAGCAGATTCTACACTCTTTGATTTGCCCCCTGTACCATAATGGCAAGATAAATCGACCATCTATGGTGACCTTGCTTGGGAGAGGTTGTTCTACCTTTTCAAACCAAATTCTTCTGATGCCATTTTCTAAGGTTCGATCACATGGATAGGTCTCGTGTTCTACTTTGTCCACTTTGCCATACTTGATCAATTCAGTGATAACCCGTTCATCTGGGATCTCTAATGGAACCTTCATCTTGACTAATAGGCGATCAGAATCTATTTCCTCCACATTACACACCTCACCCTTCACGACAAGGACCTCGTCGAGCAACTTTTCCTTCACACTTTCATTAACTACGGTGACATTCCATACAGATTTGGAAACATTAACGAGACCTTGAAGGACCCGTGGCCCTGCCCCAACTACATCCTTCAACCCATGATACACCTAAATTGCCGAAATACCCCAAGCCTTTGTCGTGATTTTAAGACTCAGGGTACGCTTCTATGAGGTTGCCATGGTGTTTTATAAAAAGAGGAACCCCATACTACTACAATATATAATACAAATATATAACACCAAGACGTCGGGGAAAGAGCTAAACACTAAATAAATAGTGTCCCCTTTTGAAACCCTGACGTCTACCAACAAATATACGAATAGAGAGTACAGTCGTATATTTGTTAGTTTGAACCACTTTCTAAGTGGTTCACTAACACCTAGCCGATTAAAGTATGCTAACAAATATATGATTAAATAGTCAAGTCATATATTTGTTAGTCTGTTCGAGTTGACCGGGGACAGCCAACTGACTATAAGGAGTAATATAGTTAAAGAACTAGGCGTGTGCTTACAAATGACAAAGGAATTAAATCCACTCACTCAAGCGATCTTGCCAAATACAATGCGCTAGCCTACGATCTATAGAAATAGCAGACCGGCGCGGGGAGAAATGTATTGCATTGACCACAGTAAGAGGAGCCCTATTAAATGGCGAAAACCGTCAGCTAAGAGGAATGCCTTTAGAAAATAGAGACACAAAATGCGCTCCAACCAAGACAAGAATTTACAAATTAAATATAAAGTTTGAAAGGAAATACTAATACGAAATATATGTATAAAATTTATCTACAAAATCGCGCTAGAAACTAGCAAATTCGGGCAGCAATTGCAGAGCTAAATAAACGCGTGCGTTCACTTCGACTACTACTACTACTACTACTACTACTACTACTACTACTACTACTACTACTACTACTACTACTACTACTACTACTACTACTACTACTACTACTACTACTACTACTACTACTATCACTACTACCACTAATACTACTACTACTACTACTACTACTACTACTACTACTACTACTACTACTACTACTACTACTACTACTACTACTACTACTACTACTACTACTACTACTACTACTATTACTACTACTACTAATACTGCTGCTGCTGCTGCTGCTGCTGCTACTACTACTACTCCTACCACGACTGCTACTACTACTACTACTACTACTACTACTACTACTACTACTACTACTACTACTGCTACTACTACTACTACTACTACTCCTACCACGACTGCTACTACTACTACTACTACTACTACTACTACCACTACTACTACTACTACTACTACTACTACTACTACTATCACTACTACCACTAATACTACTACTACTACTACTACTACTACTACTACTACTACTACTACTACTACTACTACTACTACTACTACTACTACTACTACTACATCATACACTATTTGACTATCACAACGATACCTTCTCACTACTGAAACGTATATATATATATTTCCCCATGTACTTGATTAAGTCTTGGTGTGAATAAATAGAATTGAGTTGAATCAAATGGTCTTTCGTCAAGACCATTGCTTGGCCATTAATACGCTTTCCTGACGAAGCCGGCACAAACCGGCAACTGCCGTGCTCTTAGAGAATGGCCATTTGCAGAGCACGAGAAAACTATTTTTGAAATCTTACCTTTGGAATGACTGGCTCGATCGATAACCGAGCCAGCGATTCCAGTGGTTAATTTTGACAATTAGTCTTCTCTTGGCCTGCTAATGGATATTCAATTAGGACATATTTTGATTTTCATGATCAAATTTAGTCGTTGAAAAGGGTTTAAGAGTTAACGATGTCACATGTATGAATTTGGGTGAAATTTGAACGTTACATGAATATGCATGGGAGGTAATTCCTACATCTCTAATTGCAGACTCGACGAGGCGGTTTAGCGAGACCTGGTTTACCCGCATTTAGACTGAACTAAAACACTGGTTCATTATAAAAAATAATTAACTCAAGGTATGGACACCTAAATCGATTCTTTGAAAGCTATAGCATAATGTTCTGAGAATATTGAAAATTAAACCAAGTAACAAATCAGGTAATAAAGCTGGTAACAATTTATAAACCGATTTCTAGAAGGTAGTTTATATACCGAACCTTTGAATAAATAATGTCCATTAAGTTAGTTACTAGATCCTAGTTACTAAATAGATACTAAAATTTGGTGGGAAGTTAGATACTAGATCCTTGATACTAAATGGTTCCTAAACTTTGGTCTGACGTCAGTTACTAGATCCTAGTTACTAAATGGTTACTAAACATTGTGAAGTTAGTTACTAGTTCCTAGATCCTAACTAGTTACTAAATTTACGTGCGTTAGCCAATCTTCAATATTTTCAAGATTGCTTAAGTTTTTCTTCAAAATTTTCGCAAATTCGGATGTGAAAACTTTAGTAACTGGTATCTTGGTGCCAGTTACCACACCTTTTCTTTAGCTCATGAATGGTGTTGCTTAAGTTTTTCACAATTTCAAAATATTCAACAGCATGTTTATTAAATAGTAAAGGTTCGTACAACGCTTAGTCCGTCATCGATATATTGGCGGGTGGGGGGGGGGGGTGTGGCTAAAAATAATTGTCCTGGGGTGCAGGGATCTATCGATCTTAACCCGTGCGAAGTGTGAGAGGAGCTTAGCTGAAAAATTAATTTCAAAATATTCAAAAGCTTACCCGTAGATATTTGCCTTGTATTTGAGATTTTGGGAATTCAAATGGTTGTGTAATCGAAGCTGAACATTCCGGTAATATAATGTTTAGTAACAATGGTATTTTTGCATAACAGTGGCCGGGCGAATATCGAATTTACTGTAGTAGAATATTCTAGATTATCGGTCTGGCTTAATAAATAGGGACATGTTCATAAATAAATATCCCTACCATTTAGTGAAAAAGCTAGGTTGACATGATTTTCTGATTGATGGGATATGCTATTTCACGATGGAATGTGGTATCGTAAGTAATATCCTTATGTCTGAACAGTCAGTCTGATGGCATATCAGGTTAACAAAAAATTCTTGATTTATTAACAATTAGAAACTCATGCAGGGAGACACAATGGACCTTTCCATTTTTAGCTATGCCCCGCCCATCACTAGCTAAGCTCCACCCACACCGCGCCGTGTTTGGATTGATCGATCCCTGAATGCCCTAGCTATCAATTTCCTGAAAACTATACATGGAAGCTGTTAAATATTTTGGAACTAATTAGACTGGGTGCTGTTGCTGCCATCATATGATGGGTGGGTACTCTGGAAAGGACCATTGTAATATCTTTATCTGGGTGTCTACCCGTGACCAGCGTCATAACCTTCTACTGGAGGCATTGTTACAAAGCAGTGGCGTGGCTGGAGGGAGCGCGGGGTGGGGTGTATTCAGTAATTAATTGCTGATGCCTTTAACATTCATAGCCGAGGAAATAACAAATAAATCAAGTCGAGAATATTATGTTTATTGAACAAATAGAGATAGGCCCTATTTAGATTTCTGAAGAACTACATTGTCGCTCAGAATAGCTCAGATCCAAATTAATATTACGACAACACCAGACTATTTAAATTTTTCAGTGATAATACGCATTCAGATCAAGCACTGGACCTTTCCGGCTTTAGCTATGCCCCGCCCGGCTCTAGCTAAGCTCCACCCACGCCTTGCTCGTGTCGGGATCCATCGATCTCTTAACACCCTGACTATCAATTTCCAAAAAACTACACAGGTAAGCTGTTGAATATTTTGAAACATTTCCAAAATATTCAACAGCATGTTTATTAAATAGCAAAGAATTACAAAGACATACAATTCATACAACGTGTCGTGTCGGACTATTTCAGATTTGATGACGATCTATATGGAACCCTTTGTGACGTAATGATTGTGACATCATCATACACGCGCTGAGCTGATTATGACGTCATACGACGTCAGATGATGGATGGATACTCTGGAAAGGTGAATTGATGCTAGAGGACTCTTAACCCAAACATATTCCCAATTTCTATCAAAGCTGGTTATAATGACATATCTTTTCATCAAGACAAGTTGCAATCCACCATCTGTACTGCATCTGTAATTCCAGCCGCTGTGGGCTCAGCCCTGAAGTCAGGGTAAATATTCCTCTTTTTTCTGACGTCCCTTTTGCGAGGCACCAACCTTAGCGCTCATTGTCGGCAATCAAGTATAATATGGTCAGATTTAAATTAAAACAGCAACTAAAGATCGTTCTATTATAGTGTTCTAGCATCAACGGTTTGTTAATTCTTGCATTTAAAAGACAGCTCATATTAACAGCTCGTACACTTACATGTACATTGCAGTCATTTGAAAGCTAGTTAATCGGGGAAAGACGATGCAAGATGATCCAAAGCATTACTTATAATAATATGCAGTACATAGCAGAGAAAACGGGTGATCCTAGCAATTTGTATGGAGTTTTTTGGAGATGGTTGAAGACCGTGCTCTGACTTCATATTTTCATGATCTAAAATTGGCTGTGCTACAAGTGAAGGATCGCCATAATGTTCTTGATGATGTCTGGGTGTTGCGAAGAAGGATTAGTTTCCTGCTATCAAATTCATCTTGAACTGGTCTTACACCAAGCAAACTAAAAACTAAGACTGATGCTGTGTTTGAAGGAAATGATTGTAGCTGTCGAAGAACTGATCACTGGAACTTTATTAATAGTAACTTGTGTTAGCTTTAGTACTTCTAGGCCATAAAGGAGTCTGGGAAGACAATAGATTTTCCAAATGTGACTTGATACAATAGGAGAGTGACCGCCATGCCTATGTAAGCCATCACCCATCATTGAGTACAGTGTTCTGCGAGTTGAGTTGATACTCTTTTCAACATTCTCCTTATTCCAGACTAACCGTTCAATTCCAAGGTGTGTTTCACTCACTGCCTCTTTGACGATATTTCCCACTGGTGATGTCGTGCCCAACTCTTTCACATGTTTGCTCAATGATATAAGAGCAGATTTCTGATTTGTATTGTCTGCCAATATTGCTATGTCATCTGCACATGTAGGTGCACTGCAGTTAATATGCCCAATCTGTGAACCAATATTTACGTCTTCAATAATATGTAGCAATTTATTATTGAACTGTTTGTAGTGAATGGATGAGAGTATGCCACCTTGACGAACACTTTGGTATATCTGGAAGGGGTGAAATGTACGCTTGTTCACTTTGACAGCTGTCTGAGTACCCGAGTACATCTCTTTGATAATAGTCAGTAGTGAACCTGTTATGGCGACGCTGTAGATCTTTCGCAAAAGTTAGGAATGCCATACAGTATCAAAGGATTTGCATGCATCTACTGTTACTAACAATAGTGGTTCATGTTTGTCTTTGGCCTCATTTCGTAGTTCTGCGATAATCAGGACTGTGTTTATGGATGACGATTTTTCAGTAAACCCTCTTTGGAGGTTAGACTGTTCAACATCATAGAACGACTTTGTCCTCTGTAGTACAATTTTCTAAAGGCCTTTTCCTATGATTGATAATACCGCGATCCCTCTATAATTCGCTGCTAATCTACTATCTTTGCCCTTCTTTAGAATTGGTGTGAGCACGCCTTGCTTCATGGCAGTTGATATATATCCTGTTTTAATTATGTAAATCATAAGATCTGTCAAGAGCTGCATGACGACAGGTGGGGAATACTTTGTATGGCTGAAGCCGAACAAAGCAGCAGATCCAGCTGGTTTAACTGCAGAACATCTAATTATCCTGCGAATTTCATTGACAGTTGGCATTTTACAGTTCTGGATATTTGGATGCTGAAGACACATCTCTTCGATTAATATATATATATATATATATGCTCTGTACAATTCCACCATATCCTTGTACTCTTGATATAACTCTACGTTATTGAGAGGTGTAGCTAAGGCACTGAAGTGCTGACTGAATACGTGTAGTATATCAGAAGGATCTGTTAACGCTTTGTCATTGTGTGTCAGTTGGGCAATATCCTGTGTTGGGCTGGCACGTTCTTTGGCTATAAGCCTGAAGAAAGTTTGTTTGTCATATTCGTCTTCTGCCATAATTTCATTGATATGTTTTTTTCTGCTTTGATTTATACCTAGTCGAATAGTCATCCTCATCTAGATTTGGCAAAAACAGTGGTATTAACGAAAGAGTGTATTTCACAACTCGAAGACTTGCGCTCAAATCCAGCCTTATATGACCACATCTATGATGAAGTGAAACAGATTATAAAAGCCAGTGGTATGGAATGGGTTGATATTTTAGAAGTCGGATTCTCATAACAGGCTTATTCTAATTATGATACTCGACTAAATAGGTCTAATCAGTGAAGTGTTGACTACCGTAGAGAAAGATCGACGGAATATCATTGTGCATGCGCTATCTGATACTGTAATTAGCTCAGCTGGCCTGAATGGTGACATTTTCTTTAAACGACTTCTCAAAAACCACTGGGCGGATTTCAACCAAATATGGTAGGAAGTATCCGTCTTCTATAAGAATGCAAGATTGTTCAAACGAAACCGATCGGGCAAATTTGCCATCTTGGATTTTGGCAGATTTTTACAAACGTCTTTAAAAATCTTCTCCGAAAGGGCATGGAGGATTGATTCGAAACTCATAAAACTTCATCTACGGCAACAGTTGAACTAAGTTTGTTCGAGAGAACTTGATTTTCTAAATTACTTCAGCGGAGATCTTGGAAAGGAACATTATGTTCAGTCCGCCTGTTTATCTGTTGGCGTGTTTGTCTGCTGCTCGTAAGATTGAGCAATAATGTAATAGAAGAACGGGTGCTGTGGTAAACTAGGATTCCCACCTTTTGTCTTGGTCCGGAAAAATCCATACTTTTTAATGAACTTGTTAATCATGGCTACTTTCTAAAACAATCTGCGCGATCTGAAGGAGTCCAACGTTTCATTCGAGCTTCGTACATACCATGCAATTAACTGGGATTTCATCCACTGATTCAATTACGTCTTCGTTTGCATCATCAAAGTTTGATCACATTCATTATATACGAAGCCGCTTATCCTCTTGATATTAGGTGAGAGTGTTCTCACAGCACAAATACGCATGTATGAAATTGAAAATAGTATTCTGGCAGGTTTAAATGCTCGATTATTTTTCCTTGTTTCCAATACCTTTAATTATGCATTAGAGACGATGTTTTACTGGTTGTCATCAGTTTTAGGCACATGGTGTAGCTTTACAAGTATATCAGTCTACCCTGCACGCGTGAAATGTATCCCCCAATATCGACTTAGCTTCTCTCAGGCCATGTCACACGTCAATGCGTGGCACGCCGCTATCATGAGCAGAATACACATATTGTTATCCACAAGTCCTTCATTTGAAAGACAATTAATAAGTAGTTACGTACCCTAGAAAGAAACAGCCGCTGACATCATAACAATATAAGTTCTAATACGGGTATTATATTATAATTATTATTTCAAAAAGCAATATTTTACCACTCTGTCCTGTTTATTTACCATAACTCATACATATGCGTGTTGTCACTTTGAGGAAGGCAGAAACATACCCTCGTGCATTCGGTAATTTTGGCCGAAGATATGAGTGGAGCGTGTTTCAGCCATAGAGGTATCTATACTAGCTAGAGACATAGGTGGCGCTGCAATTTTGTCTAGTGCGCAGCATTCGCTCAGCCGCCATGAAGATGGCAAAAGGATAGATGCTCGCTATTATCTTAAATGCAAAAATTACATGCGTGTTTCATACACTGCGTAGAACCTTTACGAACAGGTGTGAAAAAGGGAACTGAAATTAACATTTCACCGGTACGTACGCATTCTCTTTTATGATAGGGATCAATTGTAGCTAAGTAAACATACACATACCAGTTTTTGTATGACAGATATTGTTTTCCACTTGCAGTCTATCGTTATTCTAGCCTTGCAATTATGGTGAGCAATTGGCCAACAGCGGTAGTGATCAATAGATTCTTCAACCCGTACTTATTATTATGTTATCTATTTTGTTTATTGAACAGCAGTGTAATTAAAGTCTTTGCTTGACAGATTTGATTAGGAAAAATTAAATTTTCTCAGAAAATGGCCATTTGCAGACCAAGAGCAGACAATTTTTGACAAATTTCGTATTAATATCTTAGGAGAATTCACTATCACTACACACACACACTCATTCACTGTCTAGTTCTCTCTCGCTATCTAATCTCCCATGTCTTGTGGCGCGTGCATTACATCTACAAGGCGCTTGATAGTCGCAGCTCGTCCCTCCCAAGGGGCATTAGCTGTTGGGGTTCAACTCCACTGGATGCAAGAAAACAATGCGTGTTACAGAAGACTCTCTCTTCTCTCTCTCTCTCTCTCTCCCTCTCTCTCCCTCTCTCTCTCTCTCTCTCTCTCTCTCTCTCTCTCTCTCTCTCTCCATCTCTCTCTCTCTCCACCCCAGCATATGACTATAGTTGTAATGTAAAAATGACAGCCTTGCAACAATGCGATGATGATGTAGTTAACAAAAGTAACTACTGTTTTCCGGATAAATTGATATTTTTCAAATTGATACATTCTAAGTCCTTGAAATACATGTAAACTTCAACATTTTCTGCTAATTGTTTGTAATATACTTCAAAGTATGAACAATTAAAATATTGTGAGGTGCGATACTCACTTTCAAATTATTAAATAATGTTCAAAATATAGACAATCTTGGCTACTAATGCTGACATTTTTCTGCAGAACTTTACCATTTTTTAAATGGATACTGATAAACTCACTCTGGATATAGGTAAATTAGTTATGGAGAAAGTATGGAATTTCTGCAGAAGGCACATATGAACATCATTCTGGTGAAGAACGCAGTTTTATATTTAGATTTAGTGTTTTACTGGTGTTTCATTATGCTACATGCCATTATGATGATTAAGTAAGTAGAATTGCTGATAGGCAGGGTATGAATGTGTTGTGCTATATTTTAGGTGTTGCGTGGATCGTGAAAAAGCTGGACAGTCAGGGAACATTACAAGTAAAATTTCAGGCCTGGCAAACTTGTAAAAACTGTAATTTTTCATCTAAGTCATGGAAAAGTGATGCAAAATCAGAAAACCACTACTGTGTAGAATTATGCTATAAAAATTGTCGTTACAAAAAAAGAACCGCAGGCAATAGACCTACCATCTGAATGCATCTAGCATGTTTAGATTTCAAATGTGTATGAACACTGACCATTATTATAACCACAACCAAACTGTAGTGGTCTAATTCTTGGACAGTTTCCATTTATATGTCAAGAGACAATTTTTGAAAATTTACCACTCGAATGACTGACTCAGTATCAGAACCAGTCATTCCAGTGATAAATTTTCAAAAAAGTCTCCTGCAGATGGTCTCTGATTCAGTGGAACTCTTGCTTTTCTTGACTACTAAATGGTTGAACATAATAAGTAACTGTTTAAAGGTAATAATTTGTCAGAAAAACGGTATTTTTGAGTGTTGATTGTCCAATTGCATGGCACGAGAATACAAATTTTTTGAAAATTTAACAGTGGAAAGACCATCTCAGTAGCAGAACCAGTCTTTCAAGTGCTAAATTTTCAAAGGTAGTCTTGTCCTGCAAATGGACAAGACTTGCATCGCTCAGGAAAATTAGCTTTTCTTGACTAATCTTGACCATTGTTAAATGGTAGAACACAGGATAAGTAACCGTTTAAAGGTAATAATTTGTCAGAAAAACTAAATATTTGTGCTTATCAAGTGTCCTTTTACAGGACAGGAGAAGGCTATTTTTTAAAATTTACCATTGAAATAACTTGGTTAGCAATTTCTGGGCTCCAGTGGTAACATTTATAAATTATGATCTCTGGGCCTACAAATGAACATTCATCAAGACCTATGTGACTTGAAAACTTATAAATATCAGGGAAAGGTCAGTGCGATGTCAGGGAATTTATACTTCAAAGCCCCTAAGAATGGTGAACCATGTATGTTGTGATAATGGCCTAATAATGTCAATGATATGATGATGTCATGATAATAATCTAAATAATAATATTAAATAATAATGATGGTAACGGTACCACTGATTGTAATAATGATGATGGTGATGTTTGTAATGATAATATGTACATAGTTATTTGTAAGTACTGCTCATTTGAGTATCCCATATGTGACAATATGACCTGCTTTTGTAAATAAATCGAAATTGTATTGTAATTGTAGTTTGGTATAATGATAAAATGATATAACAATATAGTGACGATGACGGTAAATATATCATTTAAAAACTGATAATATACAAGGAAAATGGCTTTGTCCACTATCACTGTATCGCCAAAAATGTTTTCAATTTCAAAGCAAACACACAGGTAGGTTGATGAATACTTTGAAATCAATATGGCTTTAAGCTGCCATAGACAACATCATTTGAACCTTTGATGGTCAAGATTTGTCAAGAAAACTTTACCCACAGTTTTGCTTGGTGAATGCCCATTGATTCATATGCCAAGAGCGGGCCATTTTTTTAACTACCACTAGACATTATAGAATGACTGGTTTATTTAATATCGAGCCAATCATTCCAGTGGTAAAATTTCAAATTGACATTCCTTCAGACCACTGCAGATTTTATTTTGTCTGACATGACCATTAAATGGTTAACACAATAGTTGTTATTATTGCCTGTAGTATCTCGGTATCTCTATTTCACAGTGAAGCTATGTTTATTCTTGTAAACATGCGTCTAATTTACCCTCGCCACGTAAGGGGAAGAGGGTATTGCGATCGGGTGTGTGTCTGGAGCTGTATCTCGAAAACTACTTATCCGCTTTGGTTCAAATTTTAGCACGGCGAAGGAACTTGCCGTGCAAGAGGATTTCGAGGCATGTGTGCCGCATGTAAAACTGGGCCCAGATTGGATCAAATTCTGGGTCTATAGATATCTCGGAAATTGCTTGTCCAATTTGGCTTCGTGTAAGTTTAACACTTAGGATTCCACAACTTTGCTATGGTCCGAAAGAAATCAAAAATCAAAAAAATTCTGGAAAAGGGAGGGTGGAAGGCCTGGAATCTCTGATTTCTCTTGTTTATCAGGTTATTATTTTTAATAAATCTATAAATTTTTCTGATTCATTTGTTTGTTCCTAAGATATTTCAGCCATGCATACCAAGATTAAGTACCGTTTTTACCACTTTATTATGATACATATTTTGAAACTAAACTGATTGAAAACGAAATGTTCAATAGTTATTGGGGAAAATTTGAATTTTCACCAATACAGTGATTGCGTTGGTTAATCTGTAAATCTGTTTGTCTCTCGGCTTCCAGCCTTGGTTAAGTTCTTGGTAATGGTTTAAGCTCTGCATATATTGTCTTATATCAGGAATCGCTAATCATATTGAAACTAAATTTGGATACCTGGTTACCTTATTGTAACTATATTTGGACACCTAGTTACCCTAGGTAGTGCAATGACATTGAGGTCACAAGGTCAATGTTATCGTGACCTTGAACAATGTTCGATATTTTTTTCTAATAAGGTTATTCGTTAAGTTTTCTGTAAAGTAACTCTATGTGTTGTCTTATACCTCTGGATTTCTTTACCCCATTGCAACCAAATATGGACACATGTTAATACCTATTGTATATCAAGAGAACGCATAATATCTTGGTCTGGCACGTATGATGATGTATCCAGTCTTCAATCACACTGTCTTTATTCCTAGATTTATTCATGAATACTCATTAATTCCTTGTATGTGCGTACACATACGCAAGAACAAAATGCCAAAATTCTTGCTAATATTGCATCAGTGTACCTCTCATGTCTTGTTTCCGTATAACAGGGTCACAATGGCACATGAGAGGGAGCTGGAAGATGTAAAATAACAGTCATATTGTCTACATGGAAGCTTTTTAAATTGGGTTTGGTGGACGTAGCTGATTAATTCTTGGGGCACAACCCCCCCCCTCCCACACACACACCCCTCCCCCTGAAAGCTTGACAATTTTACTGATTAGTTTAGGGACGCAGAAGACTGGTCAGCTATTTCTCATGTTTCCTATGATTGGTGCTTTTTTAGGGGTTGGTGGTGGTGGATGGAATGGACAAGGTACGAGGCGTGGCCACAATAGGTCCTAATACTTTGGGGGGGGGGGTGCAGGGTGACTTATCCCCTATACCGCTGATTATATTTAAATATATCAGAATCCATTTTGAAAACAATATGACTAAAAGTTACTTTTTAACAAAAGTTATTTCAAAATATTCGGTAACATTTCAAGGTAGCTAAATGTAGAACCGGTTGAATATTTTTGAAAACATTTTAACTCTCAGGCATCTAAAGTTTTCAATCTCAGTTTTTAAAGTAAGCAGATTTCTCTCTACACTTTAACACATGGTTTCCTATGTTGATAATGTTAGGCCTATATCATGGGAGGTATGGTAAATACAAAGGTTGCCAACCATTTTGAAAATGATTTCGCTCATTCGGGTACAAATATCCCTGAAAATCGGGGATCATTTAAACAATTGTCCAACTATATATGTTCCAAATTTAAGTTTTTTAAATCGTAATTGATTTTACTCAACAGTGGTTTGTTTGTTGTATATGTAGACATGGCATAGAGCAACAATAGTAATGAATATTGCTGACTATTTTGAAAGGAATTTCGTTGAAATGAGAGATCTACTTGATAACATTGAATTTTAAGATGTCTGAAAATCGGAGATTATTTAAACCATAGACCCTTCTATATATGTTCCAAATTTCATTTTAAAATTTCGACTAGTTTTTACACAACAGTGGTTTTAGTCCTGGCATATAGCAACAACAGTAATGAATATTGCTGGACTATTTTGA
Organism: Chaetoderma sp. LZ-2023a; assembly: GCA_034401795.1. Taxonomy (NCBI): domain Eukaryota; kingdom Metazoa; phylum Mollusca; class Caudofoveata; order Chaetodermatida; family Chaetodermatidae; genus Chaetoderma; species Chaetoderma sp. LZ-2023a. The sequence continues at coordinate 10,697,099 of CM067359.1, forward strand.
AAGGAATTTCGTTGAAATGTGTACATCTACTTGACCGATCGGGGATTATATAAAACACGCCCCCTTCTACTTATGTTTCAAATTTTATTTTAAAATCTCAAGTAATTTTTACGCAACAGAGGTTTGTTTGTATACATAGACCCGCCAGCCCGAGTTTACGTGTAATAGCCCCGTCGCTCTATTGTCATCTTACTGGCCGCGCCAGCCGGGCTGATCTCTAGACATTGCTAGTAATAGTGGAGTATCCACCGGACTGTCTCTAGTCAATATAGCGACCTCTATGGTTTCGGCGCATCTGTCACCCTCTGGAGATTTTCGTCACAATCATGAATCCAGAAACTTCTTGGCCCTGAGGGAAATAGATATTATTACAATAATTTGACAAACTAAAAGTATAAAAGCATCATTAAAGCATGACATTAAATCTAGGTGAGAGAAATCTTTCTAGAATTTTCCACATTATACAGTTGAGTGTATATATAGTCCTGGTCATCTTACCTTAGATCTAGGTCCAACGGATTTGCTAAGCAGCTGTTTATTAACACGTTAACAACGTTAGATATCGGGTTTTTTCCAGCCTGATTACTTTGTTGAAATAATTTTTTTTAAACTCGTTATATAAAAATAGGATTTTGCGTATTTGCCTAAGAGTTCAATAGTGAAGGAATCACAAGTAAGTGTACCAGAAATTTATCAACTAGTTGTGAGAGAAGAGACAAAACATCTACATAGACCTATATATTTACTAGCGTACTGCATATATCCATAAGGTTGGCAAAATTAAAACGCCAAAATGGATGGATATTTTCTTTATATAACGGAAAAGCTAGACCGCGTTCGCAGACCTAAGTCTCCACGTGGATTGAAGGCAGAAGTTTGTTCGATCAATCTGTGGAAAGCATGTGCCGCTGAATTTCTGGGTACATTTATGTTTCATTTAGTAGGATGTGCTTCAGCTACACATTGGAAAGGTTCTGCTTCAGATGAGATACCGTCAACTGTCAAGGTAGCAGCAGCAGCACATTCAGCAATACTACACCAGCAGGCACACATCACTACTAGCATAATCAGCACACCACCACCAGTACCATCACCATCACCATCACCGTCACCACGATAAACATCAGCACACGGTAGATTCAGTAATTTCGGAGGGAGGGTATCACAGAAACTTGCAATGACCCATCTGATTAGAAGTAAACCGAACAGTGGATCTGGGGAATTTTCATGTGTAATTTTAGAAAATAGATGTTACCGGGTATGCAGTGTAGGCTAAGCCAATTAATTCACCTTTCCAGAGTACCCATCCATCATATGACGTCATAATGAACTGCGTGATGTGTACAATGACATCATAATGAATGACGTCATGAATGATGTCGATAAGTACGTCACGAACGCATATTTGAAGACGATCTAAGCGTTGTTGTACAAATTGTTTGCTTTTACTATTTAATAAATATTCTGTTGAATATTTTGAAACTAATTTGTCTGGGCGCTGTTGCTGCCATAGGCAGAAACAGCACCCAGTCAAATTAGTTACAAAATATTCAACAGCTTCCCTGTATAGTTTTCAGGAAATTGATAGCTAGGGCATTTGGGGATCGATCAATCCCAACACGGCGAGGTGTAGCATATTTTGGGAAAATACCTTCCCGGGATGCATCGCCCATACCACTTCCGGCTGGTTATCCCGATAGCCAACGGGCAAACAGCATTACTTTACTATGGGAATCAGATACAGTGCACTTTAAGCAGTGCATATGAAAAACTATGTTCATAATATTATTGAAGTCATACATCATTGAAAAGCTAAGCCAATTTTCTATACATTGATGCATTAGGTTTTCTAGTTTTGTAAAATTTAATACAGTTGATTGCAATTTTAAAATATCCCCTATTGTCCACTTGATTTGATGAATCTAAGTCGAATGGTGTATGTTATATACGCAATAACTCGGAGAAAACGTTACGAAAAAATAATAATAATGCATTAATGTTTCGGCAATTGAATGCGCTTTCCAATGATATATGATTTTAGTTTAATCATAGGAACGGTTTATATTGAGGTGTATTTTGGTGCAAAAATAACTCAATGCGGGTCAGCAAGGCTTGTTGGCGGCTATGCCAGCCAGCAGTTTTTCTCTGAGTGTTGATTTAGGGAAATCCCGGCGTAATGACGTCAATGTGGGAAAGCTGTATTGTAAAGTATCACTAAACGGTTACTAACTATTGTCAAAGATGAGGTTAAACCCCAGTGCATGGAACATCTTGTGGGCTGGCCCTGCAACCACCATCGTCGTCATCGTCCTCGTCGTCTCCATTACTATAAGCGAATTTAATTAAACGTCTATGAGTATATAGGCCTAATCTTAATTCCAGCTGATCAGTCTATGTCTAACCCTTTCTACCTCGCTTTGCTGTGACGCAGGGAGAGTGTCAATGCATTAGTTTCAGCGGTCTCCTCTGTACTGTCGACAGTCGTGTGACAGGGGTGTGTGGGTTTGGCGGGCCACCATATAGTTCGCTGTTGGTAATATGATCACACCATCTAACATCAAGCACCCGTCGCAGAAGCAGGTATCTATTCTGATATGTTCTTGAAAATGCGGTTGACGGTGCATGCTTCTGAGCCACACAATAGGATGCTATGAACACACGCATTGAAGATGACCAGCTTGGTATCACGTCTGATTTCCAAACTGTTCACAGTCCGGTGCGGGTGTACATACTTGGACATTTCTTAGCTTAAAGTCTTTCCTTGTGTCTGGGATTAGGGATGGAAGGTGTTTGAATTACTTCATATTCTCCATTCGTCTGCCTCATCAGCAGAGGTTTTGGTTTCTACATAGTTGCACGCAGATTAATAATAATAATAATAATAATAATAATAATAATAATAATAGTAATAATAATAATAATAATAATAATAATTTATTACAATATTTTCAGATTAGCTTTGCGTTTGGACTGGCAATCACGGGTGTCATCGAAATATTTGGTCCAGTTTCCGGAGCTCATCTAAACCCGGCTGTATCACTTGCATTCGCCATTTCCCGCCATATTTCACCAATCAGAGCCGTGTGTTACTCTCTAGCCCAGTGTGGTGGTGCAGTAACCAGCTCAGCGGTCCTCTACGGGTAAATGATTAACAGTACACACTGATATAAACTTCATAAGATTCAGTGTTTCCTCACCGAAAAATTGTGAAAATTAGATCCCCTTAGAAGCCATTTCATGCATTCTCGCTAATAACAATAATATGTTGAACATTTTGAAAGAGATTTTACCGGCAGCAAGGGCTTCCAGTCAAATTTCTTTCAAACTATCCAACATATTAAATTATACATAGCCAAAAAATCCTTGCTGTATTTGGTCTGATAGATTACATGGCTAACAAGTAAACAATAGTTATATTTTCATGATTTGATGAATCATTTTTGGGCAAATTATTGATATGGAAAGTACCGTACCTGCCATACCGCTCACGATGCGCCTTCTTCTTCTTCTTTTCGTTCGCTGATCATACCGACAGTCCTGTAAGTAACTATCGACATGAGCATAAGCGCTAAGTGCGTGGATCCATGGTTTATTAGAGTGCGCCGTGCGGCCTGGAACCTTCGTCTTCAGCACCCGAGGTTTCTGTCAGAGTTACCTCACCCATACCTCCTTTAGTCGCCTCTTACGACACGCAGAGAATACGGAAGGTGTATTCTAAGCCCCACCTACAGGGCCGACGATGCACCTGATAAGGGAGGAATGAAAAGTTGTCTGGGATCATTGTGACCGTAATTTAACTATTATGTTCTAAGTTATACATCATGCCATTGGTAAAAGGAGGGAAATTATTTACGTGACGTTTAGAGTTAGAGTCGAACAAAAGGCACCTGAAAATTCAATTCAATTTTCCCTCCATCCGTTGGAGACAGTTGAAATGATGTTAAATTGCTAAGGCCCGATTTATAAGTCGGCCTTCTCTTGTGCCGTGCCAGCTAAATTTGCCTGAAAATAACCACTACATAAATCAATCAGCCGTCATTAGCGCGGCGCGACAGACAGTTCGACTTATAAAACGGGCCTTACACCCGTAATAGGTTAGCTTATAAATAAACAAAACTAATGCGAACACGCTATCTATTTGCAAGTTTAGAAGCGTTGTCAGAAATGTCAAAAATGTGATAGTTGCTATCCACGGCTAGCATATGTCGGTCGGTCTGTCGGTCCGTCAAATTTGTAACACTTGTCGAAGCTGCCTATGCCGCAGCTATAGCATGCCCAGACTTGTTCTCAGATATATCAGCATTAGGATATCGATGATTATCTATCAAGCCATTCATAACCTATCTTAAACTGTCTTTTTGCATCAAAGAAAACAAATTTAAACTAAGCATATTTTAGTTTTTTACATCTAGGGGCCTACTTATTTTGTTGAAGCTATAACGATTCAAATGAAGACCGCGAATTTATATATGTTGAAACATAAATGTACTTAACAAACGAGTTGTTGATAACAATTCAATCAACCTAGATTTGTATATTTCTTTAGTTTAACACCAGATGAGTTCCGTGGATCACTTGGTGGGAATGTTCCGAATCCACGTCTGTCCGCGGCATCAGCAATGGTTATTGAGCTATTGTTCACGTTTTTTCTGATGATGGTTATCTATGGTACCACAAATTCGCAGCGAGGTAATGTTGGCCACCCAGCTCTCATCATTGGTCTGACTGTGGCTACTCTACAACTCGGAGGGGTAAGTGACAACTGAAGGCGATGCTATCCTTGAATGGAGAGAATGTGGAGATGGTGTTGATACAATGTAACTGTTGCTATTGTTGTTGTTAAAACAAGACTTAAAATTTAAGAGGGTTTTGCAGGTTGGTGTGTATGTTCGTCTGTCTCTGTCCACCATTGATCCGATTTCGATCAAATCGGTACCGATACCCATGCACTACCTGGTTCTTGGCCGGCTGTTCATCGACAGTTTGCTGTGTTTCTTGTGTGGTGCCAATTACAGGTATTTATTCTACTCTGACGAGGCCTTCACGTGCGTCAGTATGTATGTATGTATGTCGGATTTATATAGCACCAATTCCAAACTGAATTGCTCAAAAGCGCTTTACAAAATTTAGAATGCTCATTGGAAAAGATATGTTTTTAGTAGTGATTTAAATGAGTCAATTTTAGAGCAGTTTCTAATTTCAGGTGGAAGAGAATTCCAGAATCGCGGACCGGCTCGAGAAAATGCACGATCACCAGTAGTTAAGTTTGATTTTGGTATGGTACATAGTAATTGTGTGCTAGACCTAAGAGACCTTGGTGCTGCTCTTTGCTGGATTAAGGATTTTAAGTACGATGGGGCCGGATCATGTAGGCACTTGAACACCAACAAAGACACCTTGTACCATATATGTTGTCTTATAGGCAACCAGTGCAGCTCCAATAGGACAGGTGTGCTATGATCGAATCTTTTGGTGTGTGTAATCAGTCTAGCTGCTGTATTCTGCGCTCTCTGTAAACGATCTAATTGGCTAGACGGTATGCCTATTAACAGAGAGTTACTGTAGTCCAGGTGTGACGTGATGGTAGCATGTACGAGGGTTTTGACCGCGTTTTCATCTAGGAAGCTGCAAATTTTGCTAATGTTCCGAATGTTCATGAATATGGAACGGCAGACAGTAGTAACATGAGCTTCCATCGATAGGGAATTGTCAAATGTTACGCCTATGTTACGGGCACTTGCACTGAAAGATACGTCAGCCTCCCCAATGTGCAAACTGGTGATGTCAACCATATGTCTTAGGTGCGGTGAGGTTATTAACAGAATTTCAGTTTTCTTATCATTCAACTGCAATAAGTTGCTTAACATCCATAGTTTAATGTCACGAACACAGTCTTCAACACGCTCACGAGCATTCACCTGGTCATTTGCATAGAATGCGAGATATAGCTGTGTATCGTCAGCGTAGAAATGGTAACTTATGCCATGAGACTGCAATAGCACTCCAAGGGGTGCTGTATAGATTGTAAAAAGGATCGGTCCCAGGACAGACCCCTGTGGCACACCTGATGTTAATTCATGTTCCTCTGATTTGATATTATTCACAATGATCATTTGATGGCGTTTTCTGAGATATGATGAAAACCAAGCAAGAGAAGTGTCTAAAATGCCCAGTTCTGCTAATCTAGATAACATGACATCGTGGTCTATAGTGTCAAATGCGGCAGACAAATCCAGGAGAACTAGTAAAACACACTTGCGTTCATCCATGGAACATAAGACATCATTTTGTACGCGCAGTAGGGCTGTCTCAGTGCTGTGAAGTTCGCGGTATGCTCTTTGAAAAGGTTCCAGAAGATTATTTCTTACTAAGTGATCATTGAGCTGCTTGGCGACAACTCGTTCTAATACTCAGCTGTATTTACATATGCATTCACACGAAGCATACCCTTAATATGGCGCAAACTGCCGCTCTTGTCCCATTATTACAGGCTTGTGGTGCTAATTAATAAGACCACTTTGATCAAAGCACAACTGTATGGCTAAACTCTTGCACGATTACTGGTGCCACTAGAATCCAAATCTTTTTTCCTCACTATATCCGTCCTATAGGCATATCTCCTTTTAGTTTCTCCCGGCCTGTCATCCAATTATGCTTACAACTTTGACCCATACCTGTCCACTTTGCTCCTTTAATTATCTGGTCCAACATGTCGGTTCTTAGTCATTCCCTCCTATCATTTGCTCATATAGCCTTCCAACTATTGCAGACAAGACATGGTATCTGTCTCAGCCATTTGTATTTCCTAACTAGATCCATTAGTATTAGCTCACCTGGCCCGAAGGGACAAGCGAGCTTATGACGTCGTCCGTCTGTAAACCTTTGCTTTAAAACACAACTCCTCATTAACCTCTTGGCCGATTTCAAGCAAATTTGGCTGGAAGGACCCTATGGTCGAAGGCTACAGAACTCAGAATTTTGATTCATCAATCTTTCGGGTGAAAATCCTAGATTTTATGAAAATGTACTGGAAATAGTCCAATTACTTCCTCTCCTTACCATTCTGAGCGATTTCAATCAAATTTGGCTGAAAGGGTCCTTTGGTGATGGGCTCTAGAACTCCCATAGAGAATTTTGATTCGTTAATTATTTGTGGTGAAATATTATATTTTATTTAAAATGTACCGGAAATTGTCAAATTGCTTCGTCTCCTTACCATCTTGACCGGTTTTAACCAAATTTGACAAAAAGGGTCGTTTTGGTGAAAATCCTAGATTTTATAGAAATTGTACCAGAAATTGTCAAATTGCTTCTCCTCACCATTCTGAGCGATCTCAACCAAATTTGGCTGAAAGGATCCTGTCGTGATAGGCTCTAAAACTACCATACATAATTTTGATTCATCATTTTTGGGGGTGAAATCTTAGATTTTTTTTTAATGTACTTGAAATTGTCAAATTGCTTCTTATTTTTATCATTTTCACCAATTTCAATCAAATTTAGCTACAAGAATTTGATGGAGACAGAATTTTGATTTGTAAAATTTGTGGGTGAAAAAATGTCTATTCAAGATTTTGATTGGTTAATCTTTCGAGTCAAAATCATAGATTTTATGAAAAATTTACCGGAAATTGTCAAAATGCTACTTCTCATTAACTACTTGACGAACTTCAACTTAATTTGGGTGAAACCAGTCTATAGGGCTAGGCTTCAGAACTTTTATACATAATTCGGATTGGCCAATTTTTTCAGTGGCCATCTTTAATTTTCTTTTTTTTTAAATGGCAGGAAATCGTCTAAAACGCTACTCCTCATTAACTGATTGGGCGATTTCAACAGCACGTGGATGGAAGGACCCTATGGTGGCAGGCTTCAGAACATCTATACAAAATTTCGATTAGTAGATTTTCCCAGTTGCCATCTTGGATTTTCCAAATGTTTTGGGAAATCAGTTAAAAGGCTACTCATTAAGCACTTGCCCGTTTTCAATCAAACTCAGCTGGAAGGACCCTAGGTTGGTAGGCTTCAGAACTTGTATACACAATTTTGATTTGTCAATTTTTCCGATGACCATTTGGATTTTCCAGAAATCCTTTTAAATGTTCCTTAATCAATAACCCGATTTCAACAAAACTGGTGATCGGCTTCCAAAATGCTAATGAGTGTTTCAAAGGGTCGATTTTTTTCGGCAGCCACCAATCAGATTTTAATACGCTACTTACAGCAAAGGACATTGGACAGATTTCAATGAAACTTGGCTGGAAGGATCATATGGCCATATGGTTCCGAAGTTGTATACAGGAATTTGATTGGTTAATTTTTACAGCGGCCATCTTGGATTTAGAAAAGATTTTCCAGAAGCCTTCAAACCGTTGCTACTACTACAACTACTACTACTACTACTACTACTACTACTACTACTACTACTACTACTACTACTACTACTACTACTACTACTACTATTACTACTACTACTACTACTACTACTACTACTACTACTACTACTACTACTACTACTACTACTACGGCTCGGTATCAAACACATTTGGGTGTAATGACTCTATGACGATAGGCTTCAAGAAATCAAATGAGAATTTTGATTGGTCAATTTTTTGGATGGTCATCTTGGATTTTCAAATGGTTCAAATTCTAATGGTCCAGGTGAGCGCCACTGATCCTTGGGCCTCTTGTTATTATTATGGTTATTATTAATCGCAGATGACATATTCCAGTACTAGTATGAACCCAGCAAGGTCACTAGGTCCAGCAGTATTCGCCAACCTCTGGGACAAGCATTGGGTATGTATTGAATTCTAGATTGGTCAATAACACAAGCATACGGTTATTTAGCGATGTGGCATCATTGTTCAAACATCCACCAACAAATTAACCATCTGTTCTCACCTGTTCCATGAGAATCTCTCTCTCTCTCACTCACTCTATCTCCCCCCCCCTCTCTCTCTCTCTCGCTCTCTCTCTCTGTCTCTCTCTCTCTCTCGCTCGCTCTCTCTCTCTCGCTCTCTCTCTCTCTCTCTCTCGCTCTCTCTCTCTCTCTCTCTCTCTCCAGATCTCTCTCTCTCTCTCTCTCTCTCTCTCTCTATCTCGCTTTCTTCCTCTCCCTCCATTCCTCCCTACCACCCGCTCTCCCTCCCTCCCTCCATCCCTCCCCCCACCCTCTCCCTCCCTCCCTCCACTCTCTCTCGCTCTCTCTTGCTCTCTCTTGCTCTCTCTTTCTCTCCCACCATTCCTCCCTCCCTCCCCCCCCCTTCCCTACCTCCATCCAGCCCGCTCTCCCTCCCTCCATCCCTCGTACCCCACCCCCCTCCCGTCCTCCCTCCCTCCCTCCTCTCTCTCTCTCTCTCTCTCTCTCTCTCTCTCTCTCTCTATGTTTATTCTTACAACATGTGTTACGATGTGTGTCTATTCTGAAGATGTGAATAAAAATAATAGCTTCGATTTCAGAAATATTAATTGAAGTGTTCCATTGATACAAGGAATATGAAAGCATAAGCAGGATATGTGAAATTTAGGTTTCCAAAAACATAGAAATTTATTTTCAAACGCATAAACCTTGATAAAAATTAGGAATAATGTTGAACTCAAGTGCAAAGATTCTGTTCACAATCATAAAAAATATTGCCATTTTTCCAAGCAACTAGCAAAGACGTAGTTTGATTGCGGACATGTCTTTTCATGTATCAATATCCCTTTAAGAGACTTAAATGGCCCATAACTCCTAATGATAATTCCTAAAATTCAACCAAATCACATCAGTGGTTCCAGAGGAAAAATGGCTTTTGCTAAAACTAGGTCATCCCAGGTGCCTGGCAAATTACCCAATCAGGTTCTCTTCATCAAATTTAGTTCATCCATTGCTCTAAATAACGTTTCTTTGTCTTCACATTGATCAGGCAAGCATTTTCGAAGATGCTCTTTAAAAGATGTTGATAAAAAATATCACATGATGAAAATCCACCGATAATCCAAGATCGTCATTATTCGAATCGACCAATCGTGTTCTCTTGAACACGCTTGATTCCGCCTGTGGCCTAGATGAAGTTTCTTGAGCTTGACATCAATTTGCTAATCACTTTAGAGAAGAAATTCTGTGATGACCACTGACAATCACCTTTTGAACAAATTGCTCGATCAATCTGATTCAGGCGTGTTAGATTCATATTCAGTCACCACCAAAAGCTATATGTCATAATTTTCGCTGTCAAAAGCCATCAATCCAAGACACGCTCAATTTTGGTTGGGCGATTGTGGCCATGTTATTTAATGTACCAGCGTCTCTTTATCAAACATGAAAACCCCTTTATTCATAATCACATTTCCCAAGTTCTGTCCCAATCCCAGTGATAGTTGCAGAAGAGAATTCGTTTTTGCATAACAAAAGGAAACTATATCAACCAAGATAACAATCAGGTAAACCGAATAGTCAGGTTTTCTTGAGCAAGCTTCCTTTAGTTCTTGTCGGAACCTCTAATCATTTCAAGCAAAAAAGCTTCCTTTGAACAATCTTGAATCAAGCTCGCTTGACCTTTCAGACGAGGTGAACTAATGTATAAGCTATAACTTTGAATTATGGTTATATTGTCTCATAGATTCTTGAATAAAGTATAGTACTATATATGTTATAATTAACATTGGTTATATATAATCCAACTCATACCAACATAGTGCAATTTAGCAGGTCATGGATTGTAAAAGTAGACCCATGAGTTTCATGGTAATAGAGACATGACCATTTGCTTTGGTAGTTGTTGCCTTCGCCGTTATGGTATTATGCTTTTCGTAGTAGTTTGATGCATTAATCTTAATAATTTAATTCAATAAGCTAGTACTGAACGTTTGATTTAGTTGTGTCAATATGACTTATACATCATATATGCAGTTCAGTATCATAATTTGTTGATGTGCACAAAGTGGATATAAACTAATGATGTCGCTGCATTATACCTCGCATATTTATAGATTTTATGTTGAGTAAGACTCTCACACACATGGCTGAGCAAACATGGTTGTGACTGCACATATCAGTAGGAAGTAAGAAACAAAAATGGATATTGCACTATATAACAATGAGTAAAGGATTTACTCATTTACCAGAATAGTACCAACAATAGATGTTACTTCATATTACTAAACACCATTTGATTTCTCCTAGCAGTGTCCAGCATACTATTTGGTATCGCGAATGGATTGATCTGGAAGATGCAATAACATACAATTTATTAATATTTGTAATATTAGCCAGTAGGTAGAAGTCATTAATAAACTACGTTGGAGAACACCAAATCCTAGGGATAAAAGAAGCATTGTCTCTTAGCACAAGCCAGTTAGCAAAGAAAAATAAAGTGGGACCAGGAGATGATGGCGTAGCTCCATGTATTGTTTGCTAATTTTGAACAGCATTGCTCATATATAATACATACCTAAATAATGGATACTTATTAACTTACCGAAATTTACTAAGTTAACTTTTTTTCTTGCTTTCTCAGATATTCTGGGTTGGTCCACTAGTAGGTGCAACACTGGCAGCCATCATTTACCATTATATTTTTCGTCCTTACAAAGATGGTATGACAATGGACGACGCGATCGAGAAGATAGGTGAGTCAAACTAGCTTGTGCGTAAGTTCTTCAAGTTATCGACAATTTAGTTGAGTCCACTTAGCTTTCGTGTATGCCTTTCAGCGTTTGATTGACAATTGCTAGGAACACCCTACATTAAACCCATTTTAAATTACCACAATTAAAATCATTAATATTATGTGAACTTATGTGTTAAGACAGTAGTAAGTTTACATAGGAAATGTATTTCAGTTCGGTGGCACCGTGGTGATACTTTCCAGTGAATGTTTTAATATCATTAAAGTTAAATGTAACTGTATTTGACGTGATCAGTATTAGAATTGCCACAGTTTTAGTTCGTAAAGTGCAAGGTTTACACAATATAATTTAATTTGTTTATCTATGAATGCTCGTATCTATTTTAAGAAAAAAATCCTGAGATAACGCTACGAGGAACCTGGACATACAATTAATGCAGTTCCACATGTACTATCATTACATTGTCCCTTCTTCAAAGAAAACAACTAAATCAAAGAGATAAAATAAGACGAATGTTAAAATAATGAGGCTTGGCTTATTGACATGAATATTACATTTCTCTAGATCAGAGATGTCACAAATTGTTCACTGAGTTAATAAATCACCGCAACCAGCTTTCATGTGCCTATGTCATTCTACATGCTCATGGAACAGATGGATTTGGCAGGACTTGCCATACCAGATGTGCTAGATTGGTTATTAGGAAGGTCATAAACACAACACTATCATCCATAATTAACATTGACCCTGGTTTTCGAAAGCCTATGGCCTCTTTCTAACATTTTCTTTCGTTTTAAACAATTGTAAACTCATTGTACTCTTACAACATGCAAATGAACAAGAACCCTATCTGTTATCACCCTTTTATTAAGCAATGTATTCCCATACTCACTCTCACAACTCTTACAATGTTATCTTAACACACAGGTATTGGCTTAGCAACTGTTAACATATAAACAGAGAAACTTCATGAAAAAACCATTCTGTTAATTTATGCAGGAATGAAATAGTCATATACTAAGATTGAGATACACAATTTAGGACTCTAAAAGATTACAATTATACATTTTAGTTTCAAGCATCGTGTTCTTAATTTGGGCTTTTATGAGTATAGAAACATATGAGTGCTATGCATAACGAGAAGAGAATTCACATTAATGGCATTGAAATCAAAAGATGGATGCAACACTCCTGAATGACTAATCATATATGAACAAGTCATATACTGAGCTACAAGAAAAACGGAGAAAATTAAGTTGAAAATAGTCATAAGAGGCTGAAAGAAAATGGTCTGTGTGCAAAAAATATAGCCAGAATCACTAGAGATCAGTGATATATTACTAATAAGAGTTTGCCGTCCACTGTGCCATTACCATTGATCTGGGAGTTGGTGTGGGATATACTGTTGTTGTCAGCTTACTAACAGATATAGCTATGTGGGCCAAAATAACAAAACCTGTTTAGTCAGAATCTTCCTCTATGTGAATAGTGTGAAACAATGGAGGAAACTGCAAATTAGCTCCGTACCCCAAGGAAGGCTTCCGATTCAGAAAGGCACTTGATAATATATACTCAGCTATTCCTATAGCCATATTAAAAAATTTGGTGAGAAAAGGGTCGTAATCTGAAATAACAACAGGTTATCATAAACATATTAATGAGAATTCCTTTGCTCAATGCAGTTGTCTTGACATAACTTTAGTAGATTTATCAGGAAGTGCAACATCTGTTTAGTCTATAATAATTACAAAGCGCGTTTTTTAAACTTGATTCCACCTCGAGAAACAACATATCAGACGGTGGTACTAACATTTTTATCACATTGATTAAACTAAATATGATTTATAATTATTGTTCCCTATGCTACAATGTAGCACAGTTTTATTTCTGCTAAATACTAGGTAATAAATTTATCATGTAATATGTATTATTATAGAAAATGTCCTCTTCTGAATTTTCTTTGCAGAAAGTGAGAAAGTAATGGATGAAACTCAACTGAATCTCAACATTCGTAATGGTACATCAAGAAATGGAATAGGGCATGATCAACCTAATATTCACATTGTCAGTTCACTTTAGCATCTATGGTTACACCCAGATAATAATTATGCAATAAGTTTCTACATTGCTCTTACATTCCTCATGATGCAACCGTAATTTATTCACTTATAATAGTTAACATAATGTAAATGCATATTTTAATAGTACATGTTAACAGGGGTGGGTGGGGGAGGGCTCGGGTGTGTGTGTCATAATGAAGGACAGAATGTGAGAAAAATTGTATTTACATTGTATTTCTTATCGCATGAACATATATATTCCTATATATTGGTTTCAAAAGTTGAAAAATGGGCGCCTTTTTATTTAATTAAATGATATACAACAATTAGAGAATTTTTTCTTCATTACTCCGATATTTGATAACCATGACTTGGATATTTGCATCGGTTTTGTCATGAACACAAAATATAACGTTGATACTATAATGCCAAATGATTGATATATATATATATATATATATATATATATATATATATATATATATATATATATATATATATATATATATATAACCTTTTTGACTAACCATTCAAGGGAGATATTTATAAAACCTGTTGAATATTTTTAGAATGGCGATAATGTTGAGGCGGTATGCACTAATCGATAATAGCATAATTGTCTTCATAATAATTGGCATTGGACTGACACTCTGACTCGGAAATTTATTGCTCACATGTAATCCAAATTGCTCTTGATTTCTGCTACTCTGCATCTGAAATGGCAGCTAATTATTTTCTATCAGGTATACTGCTAAAACCTTTAATTTACTCTTCAACACTTCAAATCACACTAAACACAAACTTTTTACTTTAATTAAAACGTTCACAGCTTGTTACCACTTTATCTTATTATATACAACAGATCAATACCAGAAAATACTAAGAAAATAATAAATAACTGATCTGTTTACAAGCGACAAGCACCCTGATCTCAGCTAGTCATGACAGGGAACTGCAGGTGACTAAGTGGTGATTGGCTAGAATTCTCCTTAAATTCAGAGTCATCTTTAAAGAAGTTTAATATCTCTCTTTTTGACACGTGTCCTACTTTTCCTACTCTTTAGGGTTTTGTCCTACTCTTTCAGAATAGGAGACAAATTATTTGAGGGAATGAGAATTTGGTGGGTGTTTCTTTTCTTTATAATATTACTAGTTATTCTATTTAGGAATACGTAACTGAACACTAAACCCGGCTTCATGTATAGCAAGATTTACTTCATTATGAAGTACTCAAGCACGATTCCATGGCTACAATGACATTGTACTGTTATATGGAGGCAATGGGCCTTTCCACTGTATCCATCCATCATATGATGTCATAATCAACTACGCGACATATAAAATGACATCTCAATCAATGATGTAGATAAGTACGTCACGAACGCAACGCTGAAGACGGACCATGCATTGTTGTACGCATTGTATGTCTACTATTTAATAAGCTTTTAATAAAATTTTAAGCTGTATTTTTTGCAAGTTTGTTGAACGGTTTTAATTTTTAAAGGTTCATATTCACACCAAAGTACTTGAAAATAAAATTGTTAAAATTGCATACTTTTAGAGACTTAAATTGAGTACCGCAATGTAATGCAACGAAATAGAATTTAGCGTATGATGAAACCATTCCGTATAAATTAATATAATTTTTTTGTAGTGAAATTGAATTGGGACTCGTGTCTATTTCAATTTCACAACTTAAAGAATTATATTAATTTATGCATATTGAAATTATCATATGTTAAAATTTCTTTCATTTCATTAAATCTAGGCAGACAATTTAATCCTCTAAAAGTTTATAATTTTTTTATTTTCACACATGTGTGAATATGCACCTTTAATTGACCATAGAATGTTTTATAGGGGATCAAATATTGCCATGTTAAAGCCAGATCATGTGTTGTACAGTGGTTTAGAGCATTTTTATAAGTGTATAATATTATATTATTAAAGCGAATCTCTATTGCTTGCAGTGCCTGATTAATAAGCAGATCTAAGAACTATCTTTCCTCTTTTATGCTAAATGAACAAAATCCTAAAACATTAAAAATAGTAATTTGAAGATAAATCCTGAAAATTTATATCTGCTTTTATTACTTTATATGTGTGACTTATTTATTACTACTTCTCCAACACGGCTATGAAAAGACTAATCTATGGACAATCACGACAAAATTATTTGTCAAGTCTGTGCATGACAGACAGCTCACCTGAAAAATACATTGCAAGTACATAAAGCACTAAAACACATGCTCCACAGGTGGTATCTTACACCGAAACATGTTTCCAAACAGCCAGTGACAAATAGACTAAGATAAAGGTTATTGTGCAAACACCACCAGGTGACAGGTAAGCCTAATATATATGCAAGATGCATTACAATAAAACAACAATAATACAAAACTGGATACCTATATGGCTAGATGCACATTACCTTAAATATACATACAAACACGCATACACATACATTTAGCTACAGTATCAAGGACACAGTACAGCCAGAAATAACCCAACATGCTTAAAAAACAAAACGCACTGGTAAATATTTGGAACCTAATCATATTGGAATCAAATTGGAATAAATTGATAATAGTGCAATACTGGATACACATAAATGACTAGATGCATAGCGCCTTTCGTATACTTACAAACACCCACATACATACATTCAGCTATGTGACTGGATATTATACTAGCAGGGATAGAGTACAGCTTAAGAATAACCCAATATGTTACTAAAACAAAATAAAATGCACTGTTGAATATTTTGGACCCAATCAGATTGGAAGTAATGGTAAAATCAATAAAGTTATCGATTTTTCTTTATGTTGACAATCAAACCAAGTCCAAAATACATAACTGAACATTTCTTACCTCATGTTTAAAATTGTACAGTGACAGTACACACAAAACAGTGCAACTCATCTTTAATGGATCTTTCCCGTTTTAGCTATGCCCCGCCCATCTCTAGCTAAGCTTCACCCACACAGTGCACGTGTTGGGATCGATCGATCTCGGAGCACCCTGACTATTAATTTCCAAAAATCTACACAGATAAGCTGTTGAATATTTGAAACTAATTTAACTGGGTGCTGTTGCTGCCTTAGGCAGCAACAGTGCCCAGTTAAATTAGTTTCAAAATATTCAACAGCATGTTTATTAAATTGCAAAGAATTACAAAGATATACAATTCATACAACGTGTCGGAGTATTTGAGATTTGATGACAGGCTATATGGAAGGAACCCTTTGTGACGTAATTATTGTGACGTAATGATACACGCGCTGAGCTAACTATGACGTCATACGTGGTCATATGATGGATGGATACTCTGGAGAGGTGAATTGTCATCATGAAAAGCAGCAACAGCATATATCCCATGTCACATATCGTTGCATACAAAGCAATATAGCAAATGCAAACTAAGTCATTTATTCAAAGATATATTTACTATATGACTAGTTTTTTATGTACAGACATGGGAAATACTTGTCTTTACTGTGTTATGATAGTCCACCGATTATTTCTCGTCGAACTTTATTTAAGACGTGTCCATAGTGTGATCTGTTGTTTCCAATAATAGCATCTCAAATTAATTTCTGTATGGTTAAAAGAAAAGGGTTGGCTAGAAGCGGTTATAGGCCACACAATTCATAGTAATGAAATGGGTATAGCTTGAATAGAGTTTAGACTAATATCAGTACTTAGCGAAGCTTGTGCAAAATGCACTCTACACTATAATCTAAAATCTGAATGCAGAAATGAAAATGATTGGAATGTGCAAAATGCAGAAGTGTTCATTCCTGCATCATGCTTCTTACGAACCACTTGGCCGATTTGCATAGTACTGGCTATTACTTAATATCCAATCAGGCAGCTACTTGAGCATTCAAGAATAACTAGAATCATTCAAGTGATATCCTTATTTAGTTCAGATAAATCTTACCAGGTCTTCTTTTTAAAAACATGTCCAGTATTGCACAAGGCACGGTTTTGACTATTAACAGTAAACAATAGGCCTTCAAGTGGTTGCACTGCGCCTATTGCCAATGCAAATGTTCATATTATAATAAAGACAAGAGGGATTAATTTTTAAGAGATTTGGAGAAATTGTCTAGGGGGTCTGATGATAATTTCAAGCTCTGTATCAAACCATGAAAGTGGGGCCTTCTGTGTGCTAGCTAGACATGTTATTCTAATAATCTAAAAATAGAGACGTGGCTTCTTCGAGAATAAACCTCTAATGAAATGGCCGGCGATCTTATTACGTCATCACTAGACTGTTACACAGGCTCCGCTTCTGACACCAGACAGATCGGGACCAAGTCTATCGCCATAGTGGACTTAAAAGTAACACTGTTGATCGTGTTGATGTTTTAACCATCTTAACGTCTGTATCACTAGCTTGACACAGACATTGAAGTCGACTAGATCCAGCCAGTGGTTCGTGTGATTTCAGCATCTGCACAACGTCAGCAAATTCTTGCCCTCAATTTGTGTGCGACAGATTTGGATAAATGGCTCAATTGTTGCATATATATTTTGTGCAATGTATTCTATGATCACAGCCTATAGTAGCAGTAGGTTACAATACGTTTCTGTACATAAAGACAAGGTAATCATGCAATGAAATAAAGAATTACAGCTTAAAATCGTACTGTAGGCCCTATATTTGTTTGTTTTGAACACATAATGGAGATGGATAATGTTATCTCTTCACAACATTATTATTCAGTTTGAAATATTGCAGAATATGACTAGCATGCATAAGCCTGTGATATGTTTTCAAGGCTATAATTTTCCTTTCTCAGGATTTCTCAGGGAGCAATTTGGTCTTAATGTCATCTAGCAGCGTCGATTTCCAATTTAATACCATTTCGCTTAGCTACAAGACGTGGCTAAATCTGTTGCAATTCCTGATAAAAAATTTAATAATTCTCGAGTCTCTTAAAGCACTATAAAAAACATTATTTACATGAGCGGATGACAGCAGACGGTATATGCTTTGGAATGAACATATCACAGAGAAGGAGGGCTTCTCAAATATATCAATAGCTTGACTGTGATATCTCCAAGTACTCATTGTCAGATGGTTAAATGTCGATATGTATTAATGATTCCCACATCATTATGCTAAAATCCAATTAGTCAAGCCAAAACAACTCTGCTATCACAATGGTATACTTGTTTGCAAAAAGGCTATTGAATCATGTGCATGTGTAGAAATTGAATTAAGCGAAATGAGATGCAGTCTGACAATATCTCAAGTTGTCGCAGCATTCGGTCATCAATAATGTGGAAGTAGTGATTTTAAAACCTAAAAGTGGATCGCCGATCTAAAACCCAGCAGGGAAGAATTGCAAATCATGCTCAGTAATGATGTCAAGAGTTACCCATAGAATATCGTTCTCAAGTTTTATCGAGATAATGGATGAGTAGCTATTTTAAAATTGAAGAGGGTGAGGTGCCCTTATGAAACCAACCAGAGTCATTAATCGAAAATTTGGCTCTATATTCATGTCGATACTTACCCTTGAAAATCCACTCAAGTTTGATCAAGAACCATTCATTAATAATGGCGGAGTACCCATTAAAAATGTACTCTATCAAAATTCAGCAGGACAGTGAATAAAAAAACCTGGCTCCCTACTGATGTCGGTACATATCCCTAGAACAGGTGTATGACATTTCCACGGGATTGAATAAGAACTGACTGAGGAGTAGTAAAAGGAAAAAAAGTCTACCACCACCTCCGCAAAACAACAACAACAACAACAACAACAACAACAACAACAACTACAACAACACGAGCAAGCTTTAGAGATCCGTTTTGTATCTAAAAAAACATTAGCCATGTCATAATTCTGAGCATGACCAAGCAGAGGAAATATCAACTGTAATCTAGAGGTTGACAAAATATGATCACTTCTAACGATCACCATCAGAAGCTACATTAGTCTGACCACACATACACTCGGAGGCAGTAAGGAAGTAAACACCCTACTAAATCGACACAATATTGGACTACCTGACACTGGTGTCCGCCATTTGAACACCTTATTGGCGTTGTCCGAGAACGGGGGCCATAAGAAGGTGATGCGTTTATATTTCATCAAGTGTTGCAGTGTGCATATATCATTTGATAACTACCTCTGATGGGAAATAACAGACAGCAAACAAGAACTTTTACTGACCAGCTATACAGCAGTTATAATATTACCGAGTCAAAATATATGTACATAATGTTGAAAAACTACCAGCACACTAACGAGGCCAGCCACTGTATATACAAATTTCGAAGGTAGATGCCAAAACGTGGTCAAGCGTGATGTGCTGAGAGTGTATTGATTGACAGAAATGGACAAGCTAGTTAAGCCTATACATTGTCTCAAAGCTGCATGCCTGCCTTGCATGACTGAATTTTGAATCTCACCATAGAACAATGTCTACGGATAGCTTGATGACATTAGTCCAAACGAACAGACCTACATTAAATGGCAAGAGATCACCAGGAATGATCAAAGCAATCATATGCTGGTGATACAATGGGAATAGAAGCATTTCAACATCCTGTTGCACTCATGTACCCTACCAAAAGCTTAACTAGACCCACTATAAATACTTTGATGCCACATTACAGAAGTAGTATTCAGGGGAAAGTTTGAAAATTTGATATGGCAAGGGTTCCGCAGGAAAGGGACATATCCCTAGGGGCCCCATTTAAAAATGTATGTATGAAGTTATGAATGTATGCACTGTACCACATGTACCGCTACCAAAGGCTTAAATAGATCCATTATAAATACTCTGATGCCAAATTACTGAAGTAGTAATCACAGGCAAATCTGAAAATTTGATATGGTAAGGATTCAGCAGGAAAGGGGCATATCCCTAGGGCTCTCCTCACCACACCCACTTTTTAATTTATCTATGAGTTGTGAGGAGAAAGTGCACACAAGACATGTCTTTTTAATAGATGCTCTGAGAGTGTGTTTAATTTCTAGACGCAAAAGTAGTTGAAACCATATATGAGGGGGGTTATGTATTGGGAGGAGAAAGGGCACACTACAGACACCCTGCACCCTCCGTTTGAATCCGTTCCACAGTAATAGTATTGCAATGAGAAGAATGTTAAAATGGCTTATAGATCCCAGTGCCTTTTTTATTATTAATAAGTAATCATCAATACAGTCAGTTCCATTGGTAATGCCAATCTCTGGTAAAGTACTGGTAATGCTCGACTGGATATGAGTGCACATACATCAGTGAGGTGCGGAATGAGTTGTAGTCAATAGACCACTCGGCATTGACCCTTTCGGCTGATATCCATGTTAGGAGAGGTAATGGATAAAGAATTAAAGAAGTCAAGACAACCAAACACATGCTTTCAATTGATCCAGTTTAAAGATGCAAAAACTAATTTAAGAGATGCGGCTAAGAAACTATGGCTACATGAATAGTGCTAAGCTCAAACATCCAAATAACGAGCAGGTAATGAGAGAGCCACATACTGGTAACCGTTAAAGGTTGGAAACCGAGAATGATAAGTGGTGGGATGCAGCACGCCATAATGACAGTGAGCCTATTGAAATTTTGCAATGCTTAATAACGTCTTCGTGGGAGACATAGAATACATATTATACTGCACACCCTACAGATAGAACGACTGCTTGAACTATACATCTTGCTTGTGGCAAAGGCTGCAAGATCTTAATAGACATATGCCACGATGTTAGACTACTATGCTTGAATTATACGTGTGGACATGTTCCTCTTGAGATGATCTATTCGCTAAGGCTTGATGTGACTTCATCTTAGATATGCACAACCAGTTGATCAGTAGGACTTCTCCAACGAGAAGACGGTGAGGGGTGGGTGGGTGGGTGTGAGCTCACCCACGGTAATTGAAGAAGAATAAATGGTGTTGTTCTTTCACTTCCACCTGGGCATCTCCCAGCTGAGCATCCTCTACATAAGCACTTTGTATCAGAGCGTCTTTCAGATTATTTGCCATCTGCACCAGCTTTCGTTTATTAAATGTGTTCTATAGCTTCCATAGTGCCGATAACATGTTTCTGACACACAGTCCTGATAGTGATACCTCATCTAGGAAACAGTTTATTGACTGAGAATGGGAGATGTCCGGCATGCAGCACTCTGCCTTAAAGTGGACATCGAAAACACGCACCCTACGGATATGAAATTATTTCAGTTAAATCTCGTCTTCTAAAGAACCAGAATGACCAGAATCGGAGTCATGCTATGGGAGTCAGATATCGGTAATCAGTAACAGAGGATTATTAGCGATGGGATGGAGCACAATATTGTGATGATGAATCTGTATAAATTACACAGGTGAATGGAAGAGCTACACAAGAGTAATAAGTATGTGTTTGTACCTGCATGACCCTGGTGAGCTAGAGAGGATGAGGACATAGGCATACAATCACTGCTGTGTATTTAATGGATGTCCAGAATACAGATAGAACTGTTGGCACATGTGCGCAAATTCAGACGCACGCATGTACTCATACGCACGCTCGCACGCATGCACGCACATAGTTTCTGATGAGGCAGGTTGCATTAAAATCAATTTCATGACCCCTTGGCTCATCATCTATCCTCACCTCCCCCGCCACGACCCCAACACATTTTGTGTAGGGTGCTCTTGCACACCATAATCATATCAGGATTCATACACAAGTGTGGAAAGTATGGAAAATAGAAGATCAAAAGGCTAACTTCAGAACCTAGCCATGGTTCGCAGACAGGTATGGCTAGTACGAATCTTGCTGCGTTTCTCTGAACAGTGGCAATGGTAAGACAAAGTTCTTTTGTGGGTGGGTGGTCCAAAACTGTGGAGTCGTACATCAGTGTCGGTCTGACGAGAGTTTGGTAAGCTCGTTCTTTAGCTGATTCATGGTACTCTTCGAGTATCTGCTTTTACATTGTGTAGGCGGTACTAAAGGTAGATCTACGCTGAGTGACTTTCAAGATGTTAGACTTTAATAGATTAAATTCCATCTGCTAAGGTTCAGCCCATGAGATAAGTGTATCATGGTCTTTGTGTAGAATTTGTTAGTCTTTACCGGATTCTATGGTATGACAGAGAAGACAGTTGCCTGTAAAGCGTCTTAATTCAGATTGTGTGTCATCAGCGATGTCATTGATGAATGTGAGGAAGAAGATTGATTGGTCCTAACACTAAGCCTTGTAGGGCGCCGGCTAGTAGCTCTGTTGAGTTGGATAATACTCCATTAAGGATTGCTCTCTGTTGTCTGTCACTGTAAAAGGCCAGTGAAGGAGGTCCCATTGTATGCCGCAATGGGGGAGTTTTGAAAGTAGGCATTTGTGGGGGAAATTCAGCACAGCTATGTCAACTTGGATTCACTGGTCTTAGCATTTGGTGTGTTGTTATAACGAGCTGTGTCTCACATGATCTCTTGGACTGGTATCCATGATGGATAGGGCGAAGTATGCTGTGCTGATCTAGACGTTGCATAATTTAGATTGCAATGATGTGTTCTGGGGGCTTCCATACAATTGATGTTAATGCAACAGGCCAGTAGTTTGTTGCTTTAGTTTTATCACATGTTTTATCCAGCCATCACGTGAGCAGGAGATTTTGCGAGTGTGGGAAAATTGGTGGCGTTGGTGTTGGCGTCCACTCTGGTTAAGCTTTTTCAAATCACATTTACATCACAAAGAGGTTATCTGATTTAAACAAACCTTCAGCGATTTGTTCCATACGATGCTTAGGACTGGTCTGCATCGAAACTATGTTTCGAGATTTTCCCATACTTTTACCATGTTTGATCCTAGACTATTTTCTGGGTCCAGGTTACGGTTTTTGCTGCAGTTAATGTTTTTCAAACGACAGTTAGATCAACAAGGGGTCAACCGATCTGAATAATACTTTAAAGGTTTGTTCTATGAGATGCTTAGGACTAGTCCACATAAAATGAAATCAATTTTCGGCGTATAACTTTGATTATTTTACGGATGATTTGCATGCATGTTATATGTATTATGCTGTGATTAAGATTTATACAAATGAAAATTTAGTGCTTCGGCCAACAGAAAGAGACAAAGGAATTCATTCTCTCCACCTCTTCCGGTTGTGACGACCCAGAAGTTGGTAAAACAGCAACTGCGTTCCAGCTAACGAGCTTTTCTTGACATTCGCAGAGTTATATTGTACTGTTACGTTTCTATGAATTGATCTGTATAATTAAGCATTGTATCAGTGTTTTTTCATTCCATCTAAATATTTTGAAGTCATAAGAACTCCACACCCTGAAATCAGGGGTCCATAGCTGGAATCTAGTGTCCCCAAACTGAATCTGGTGGTCCCAAGCAGTATCTTTTATCCATGCTAAAATCCGGGGGTAGCTCTGAATTATCGTGGTCCCATGCTAGATTGTGCAGGTGTTTTCTTTTACCAAAAAAGATGTTGAAAAAGAGTTATTTCTCCACAGCCCCCATAGGAACTTAGACATGGGTTTGCCATAAGAAACCCACAGATACAAATAATCCACCCAGGGTCGTCAAGTGTGACTAACCATGATTCCATGAATAAGTGGGCATCCGAAGAGGAAAGTGTAACGAAAATGTCCGTGTAGCTTGTTCCTGGGTTCTAACACCGCGTCAAGCCATCCACGAAGGGATCTTGAAGACCAAGAAAATGTGCACTGAGCTACACCCAGCAAACCACTGCCTATTTTATTCTAGCCATTTCGCTATCGAGCGAAAACACTTTTGAATTGGACTGAGCAAGCCATACTATAACAAAAGGCACCGAGGCAATAATAAGCCAAATGGTGTATGCAGTTATGCCACGTAAAACGATGATGATGAGCACACCTATTCACCATCTCTTGCTCGCTGGACACCAGCGCCAGCTGGTGGACTGGCCAAAGTGCACACCTTATAGAACAGGCTGGCGTGGGTTACTCTACTTGGTCAGGATAAGGCGGAAGGGCTCCTGGAACAAGCAGTGGCTTGGTATAGTGGCTAGCACTGATGACTACTTAACCAGAGAACCAGGTTCTCGCCAGAGCTTGCACTATCTTGCAGTCGTTGGAAACATGGGCGTTCGACCATTGCCTCTCTCCATCCAGGAGTACAATTGGGTACTAGTGTAAAGGCTGGTGAAGTTACCAATAATAGACTGAAATTAAAATAGCCTAGATATGGCGTGAATGGGGCCTGGAATCAGGGACCCAATACACGCCAAGCAAACCAATAACTTCGAAGAAGACCACAGGGAAGAACAGAAGGTAAAAAAGAAAGTATGAAGGACTAGGTGAAGAGAGAGAGAGAGAGAGAGAGAGAGAGAGAGAGAGAGAGAGAGAGAGAGAGAGAGAGAGAGAGAGAGAGCGAGAGAGAGAGAGAGAGAAGATAAGGAGAGAGAGAAGAGAGAAGAGAGAGAGAGAGTGAGTGAGTGAGTGAGTGCGCGAGTGAGTGAGTGAGTGAGTGAGTGAGTGAGTGAGTGAGTGAGTGAGTGAGTGAGTGAGTGAGTGAGTGAGTGAGTGAGTGAGTGAGTGAGTGAGTGAGTGAGTGAGTGAGTGAGTGAGTGAGAGAGAAAGAGAGAGAGAGAGAGAGAGAGAGAGAGTAGCAGCAGCAGCAGCATAGTTTGAAAATAAGAAGACATGTGTACTTATATATGAGGAAATAAACTAACTGAATGGACGGAGGTTATGAACCAAACAATAACAAGCTGAACATCTATATCCAACAAGGGTGAAAACAGATTATGGCTAGCACGAAAACATACGGGTCGGACACTAGAATACAAATTTTGAAGACTCCAGCAGGAATGCTGTGAAGATGCAATATCCTAACAGCAACGGATCAACAAAGCTTTATGTTTAGAGTCTCCATATTTGGCATTTCTAACAAGAGCTCACACTCCAGTATGGAACTAAGAACCCGATCACTGGAAGCCTTAAATGAAAAGTATCAACAAAATCTATGGATACACGTATTCACTGATGTATTCGCATCTTAAGCAGTTAAAAATGGGTGTGGAGGGTTTTCATCAACTATCCATGTGACAGTCAAATAAAAATTGCCATTCCAATAGACTACATCTGCTCCAACCACAAAGGAGAAAGCAAAGTATTTGAAAATGTCACTGTCGTATTAACAACGGGCCAATGAACCAATGATCACAAGGTGCAAATATAGTTTTTCTCACTGATGTACTCTCTGCATTACAAGCTCCCAGAAGGATGCAGCAATTGTTACTCAATGCCAGCACTGTTATCTTACAATGGAAATGAAAGAGCCGACTTTCTAGCAAACCCGAGATCAAGAAAAGAAAAACACCAACCGAAGGTAGTGGCACAGCGACTGCGCTGCAGCTAATGAACTTTTATTGTCATTCACATTTGTACTGAATTGTCTTGTATCCATGAATTACTCCCTCTAATAACCCATTGTATAGTATAATTCATAGCCTTATCCATACTACCGACATTGGAACTCGCTGTGAAACAGGAAATATCACCTTCCAGACCTTATGTAATTTGTTCGATTCGTGGCTCTAAAATCACCATGAAAATCAAGATGCAACTATATGGTGCTATATATTGTTTCCCTAATGCTATGCAATAATACCAGCTGGACAACTCCAAAGGCCCATCAAAGAATGTAATCTGGGACCTGCTGGGCCACTAAGGAGGAGACAGAACCTAAAGGAGCTTAGAACACTCACAGTAGACATGACACAGTGGAAAATGTTGAGTAAATACTGATTGCAGCTGAAATAAGATTTCACTTCTTCAGTTACAGAGCACAGTCGCTCATCATCATCATATCAATATTATCGCCATGGCATCATCATTGTGGCTGCATTTGCTGAATAGTGTTTATGGTGATAACAGCTCTCCTGGCATTGAACCATCCCAACATTTGGTCAGTCCCTGTTTTAATTATTCTTTGTCGTCTTGTGTACAGAGTGTACGAGAGTAACTGTGTGTGTGTAAGAACGGTTGCTTTAGCGAGGGGCAACCTGAAGAAACAAGGCAGTGACAGCACGTGGCATTCTACTGGCGTTTTTTTACCATACGCTGTCCTTCTCCACTCAGTAATTTGAGGATACTCACCCGTTGCTGAGCAAGGTTATTCTTCACGAGGGGAAGTCTAACATTATGGTTGTCTACTAACCATAGCATAATTACCGCGAATATAGCTAGACTTACATAACCAGTGGTATAAAGCAATGCCTGTGTTCTAGATTCGCTGTGAAATAGGACCACCTGCTCCCTCCGCCTATTCTCTCATATGTCCTCTCCACCCCTATTGTCACGTCTGCCCCACCTCCAGCCTGATCCAATGACTCTGACATCGTGTCATTCAAGACCAGCGAGATCATCCAAGGCAACAACCACATACATAACATATACTCAAGCCCATATAGTACCATACTAGAAGTAGAGCCAGAAACTCCAGGAACCACCAGGTCTGGCGTTGATGTGACACTGGCAGATGACATGCCAGGAACGTGCTGCCCTGCTTCAAAAGACACTGATGGCCCTAGTCAGTCTACTGATATCGGCTGACTATAGCCTGTCCTTGTCTGCTACATAACTCAAATGTACTCACCCGCCGCTGGCCAAGGCCGCTCCTTGGACAAGGAAAGGAAAAGTTTATCACTATGGATGTCTACTAACAGCTAACAAAATAAGTTGGGATAGAGTTAGGTCCACAAGTGCATAAACCAATGCACGCATTATCTGAAATTGCCCAGACTTAGGACCACCTCATCACTCATTATCCCCATTACCCTCCCTTAGACATATCCGATCCATCCCTACCTGGTCAATTGATTCAGGCATTGTGACATTCAGGAATACCGAGGTCATTGAAGGAAGTCTCTGCCGCTACGTTTGTAACATACACCCGAGCGCACATAAAACCATACTAGACGTACAGCCAGAAACAGCAACAGCCACCAGGTCTAGAATCGATGTGATGCAAGCAGCTGACCGACTAGGCACGTGATACCCAGACAAAGTAGCTACTAGGGAGTTGTAAAGCATGCCTTACAATAAACTGACTGAGTATTTTATCTCGAGACACCTTGATGTCTGTGCAGTAACTGATTTAGATCTCCTACACTTAAAATGTAATGTGATTGTTTATACTTCTCAATCATTTCATGCAATTCATCTAGCACATTACTGAACTCTTCTTCACCGTGTGCAGTATTTCGCGCAGGCATGTAGACATTGCACATAGGCGTCTAACATTCGTGTTTATGTTCTTTGACCCCAGGGTATATAAAGTGGGTATCGACATGACATAAGGTAGCATCATGACAACGTAAGCAATAGATGGATCCAATCTAAGCTAATCTATTCAGTAGTAGCAAAAGGATAATCATAAATAAAAAAAGTATATAAGACATGGTAAATTACGTGCATAAAGACACTTCGGCGTTCATAAATAATTGCCAATTCTTTAAGCACATAAAGGCACTTTGGCGTAGATAACAGAAACCATACATACTCCAGATGAGTGTCCCCACCACCAACCGCCCATCCCAAAGCTTGAAAGGATGAATGGAAGACAAGAGCGACACTGAACCACCTCGTTCCACCCGCGGAAGCATCAACGATCCACGTTGGATCCTGAGCTGCCACACCAGGTCCTACCTCTCATCGACGCCAATGTGCCAGCATCTAAGGCGCTACAGGATCGGGCGGTCAGTGGCCTGCAGCGAGTGGTCACAGGAGCCAAGACAGAGCCACCTACCCTGGCCTGCACATGGCGGGTTACGGGTTATGCCCACTCACCACCGATGTGTCGAGAGTCTGATTAACCATGGAAAGCCAAACTCAAGCCGAGTGAGCCGAGGCTTAGCTCAAGCCGGGCGAAGATGAGCCCCTGTGAGCCCCACGAGCAGCCCTGCGGGCACATGTAAATCTGAAGAATGTCTGAGCCGGCCCAAAATACACCAACACCTCAAGAATCGACATTACCTCACATAATAGTACGAATGCCTGCGAAGGGGCACCATCCAGTACCACGCCAGGTGATCAAGCCACCTGACTCTCGTCACTTTGTGGGGAGACCATCTCTTCCGTTCGTAGCTGCGCGCCTCGTGCTTTCTCACTGGCTGTCTTGAGAGGAGCAGTGCTGCATCGCCAGGTGGTTGTCTCGTGGTAGAAGTGCAGCCTCACCATCACACATCCATGTCGACAGTGGGCCTGTAGTGGGGCGCCAACTTGCTCATAGAACTTCTGAGCAATGGAACGCCAGCAGAGTACCACAGAAATCATTCGACTATGAGCAGCAACAGAGGCGTCACCCCGCGAAATTTGACCAATGGATGTAGAAATCTGATTCTGGGGTGGGGTGGGGTGTTAGCCAGCGCATCGCCTAATACATAGCCGTACACCAACTGAGAATCTGGATCCACCAGATATAAACCATGCTGCTCACCCCTTTAAAGCAAGACAAGACCATAGTGATTTTCGCAATTTCTTCCATTTGACCATTGTCGTTGGCCAATACCGATCCCAGATATATATAAGTCAGATTCTGAGTCTGACCAATCGACATCGTAATCCCGATTCATATGATGACGCCTGTCACACCGAATCCAGACATTAGCTTTTGTATGATCGCCAGGTCTGCCGATATAACATAAGTACTCCGCCAGAGACTTTCCATCAACCATCCCGTGGTGGATGAGATGGAATTATTGTTCTTTTTGCAACTCCACTATGGCATGATAGTATTTCCCCTAAAAGGCATTCGTACTAGGATGCGCGGTATAGACTGGGGATTCGAGAGATGGCTGGCGCTGCAGTGCTCTTTCCTCATGTTCCTGCTTGACTCGAGCCCTCGAGAGATGGGTGGGTGCACAGGATTTCTTCCTGCTGCTGCGGCCTGTGGGCCGCACTGCCAGGCTGCTCGCAGAGGCTCGCAGGTGCTTGTCTCTGCCAGGCTCGAGCTCGGCTCGAGCCTGGCTTTCTGTGGCCGATCAGACTGTCGAGTGATGGCTAATGATTGTGCATATGTTGCAACCTGGAACACGTGGGAAGGGGTCGCCGCTCTCTCTCTCTCTCTCTCTCTCTCCCTCTCTCTCTCTCTCTCGATCGCTCTCGCCTCGACCCACAGACCGACCCGTTCCAGTATAGCCGCAGCTGCTCGCCCATTGGTACCGATGGAGGTCGGGCCTGTGGTTGTGACTCGGGATCCAATGTGCTGGTAGTGGTGGTTGTGGTGGCGATGACGGCGGCGGTGGTGGTAATAGTGGCAACGGAGGCAGCAGCGGCGGCAGCAACAACGGTAGTGGCAGTGGTATATGGTGGTGGTGGAGATGATGATGATGATGATGATGATGATGATGATGATATGGATCACAGCTATAGCATAATGCACTGTTCGCAGATTGACATATTTTGGGGAATTACCTTCCCACAATGCATCGTTCACAGGTTCAAATTCAAATTTAAAGTTGTTTATTTTGCTGGATATATACGTACAAATATATGTATAAAGTCAGAATTGGTAGTCCATCAAATGCTAAGCCTATACTCGGATGGACCCCCTGACATGGACATTAAATAGATAGTCACACGATTGAACATTGAAAGGCACATGCACACGCACAAGGTACAAAAGGCAGTATATTATTAAGAGGAGCATCTATTATTTATATATAATTAATTTTATAGGATTGATATTTCACAAAGACAGGGTCACAATATATGGTCAAAGTGCAGTATCTATTGTATGAAATATGATTGAGTATTTATAGGCAAATATCATCAGATGGGTGACATGGAATTAATGTTTTTTTATCACAGTTGATGGGTGGGAAAAGTGATGTTCCGTGGTGGGTGACATAGTGACTTTACTGCCTGATATGTCGGGACGGCAACACATTACAAACCATAAAGAACACACATACGTGCAAACATATGGGTGGAAGGAGCTTTTCATGAGGTATCAATATGGTGAGGGTGTATTTCTGTGATATAGGGCAGGTATAGTGATTTTTTGTGGCGTCTGTTGCGGTTTTTAATATTTATGGCGAGACTGGAATTAAATGGTGTCATGGTGGTGAATGAGTACTGGTAGCAGTAGCAGTGATGGTAGTAGTAGTAGTAGTAGTAGTAGTAGTAGTAGTAGTAGTAGTAGTAGTAGTAGTAGTAGTGGTAGTAGTAGTAGTAGTAGTAGTAGTAGTAGTAGTAGTAGTAGTAGTAGTAGTAGTAGTAGTAGTGGTAGTAGTAGTAGTAGTAATGAGGGTGGTCGTGGTGGTCGTGGTTGTGGAAAATGTTTGCGTATTTACTGTGAGTTTATAATGTGTGATTGCAAGTGTTAGTACTTGCCTATGATGTATTGCTTTATAGATCTTTCTGTTAGATTTTGTGTGAGCAGTATTTACATTTGGACCTCTGGCTCAGTTTCAGTCCAGAGCTTGGGTGCAGAGATAGAGATTTTGTGCCTACCTAATCCTGTTCTGATGCATTGGGTGTGCAATTTATCCTTTGATATAGTGTTGTGTGCATGGACTTCTGTGCTGCTCTTAAATAATTTTGATATGGATTTTGGGAGGTTATCATGGTGTAGTTGTCTTAGCAATGTGTATGATTGCAGAGTCCCACTATCTGTGAGTTTCAGCATGTCTTCTGTGTTGAAGATGTCTTCACTGTCATTTGCTGTTTAAGAGAACATTTTAAAACTTTATTCTATATATGTTTTAGCTGTGTTAGTTTAATTACATGCGCACAGTTCCAGATTATGTTACAATATGTGATATGTGGAAGGATTCTAGTAGAACAGAGAGCTTTAACAGTAGTAAGTGGCGTGTAAGGCTTAAATCGTTGGATGATACCAGAAGTCCATAATACTATTATTACTAGTATTATGGACTTCTGATGATACCGTCTGATATACATTCGCTGAATCGCGAAATTGTTTCAATTTGTTTATCCCAGATTAGCCTATGGTCCAGTTAAACACCCATAAATTTAGTAAATGTGGCTTACCGGATTTCTTGTTTATTTATATAACATTTTGGTATATTTATTGTTTTTAATTTCTTTGAATTTGTAAAAAGTATGTGAATTGGTTTTATCTACATTTAATGATAATTTATATTTATTGCATACCAGGTTGTAACCGCTTCCCTGTCTCTATTAGCATTGTTGTATAATCTATGGACATCTGTGTCACTGCAGAAGGCATTTGTATCCGCTGCGAAGAGAATTAGTGATAGATCTTTACAGACAAAGAGTAGATCATCCATGTACAATAGAAACAGCAAAGGGCCAAGAATGAATCCACGTGGAACAATGCAAGCTAAAATTATGGTCTGATAGCATGCGCTTTTATACTGAACGCATTCATTCTATTTGATAGATCGCTCTGAGACGCTATGGACAAAGATGGTGAAAGACGCGATATCTAACTTCTGAGAGGACAAGATCGTTCTTGAAATTTCCGCAAAATCAAGTCTGAAGTACTTATCTCTAGACTCAGCAATTGTGAACCGTACCACAAAGCTCAGTAGTTCATCAACTTCTAGCAGCTAATCAGTGTAAAGTAATTACCAAGTTAGACTCCTGTCATGGACGTATCAATTGCAAGCCAATGTCGCTAGTGAAAATCAGGTTCAGGCCAATTTAACATGTTATGCCAAAGAGCATCCGGCGATAGAAACCACTTTTTACTACATTGTCAAGTGCTTGAGGAAGTACGACGGCCATTGGTAGACGATGTATTCTGATTTGTGCACCCACTGGATGCAGTGCTGAGCTAGTAACAAATCGGGATCTGCTAGTATAAGTTCTCCTAGACCATAGTGACAGACACGTTTCAGACTTCATAAAACTAGACGATGCCTGCGAACAAGAATAGGGCAGATTTCCTTCATGGGGTGCATTGGTGCTAGCTTGCTTGTCAGCATCCATAATATTACCGTACTGTACGTTATTAACTGTTAAACCTAAACAGAACTTCTCCTGTTAAGGAGGTGATTCAGAATTGAAGGAATTTCCAAGAATGAACTGATCCGAATGCCTTGTTCACTTTCTCAAAGACATGACTGTCAAAGCTTAACTTATAATCCACTATGACGCCTATGTCTTTCTCCTCGTGAACTTGTTGTTTGTTCTCGTGTATTTAAAATCATTGAATACTTATATGGTTGTGATTTCTCTTAATACAGGGTCATGCCTTTCCACTTCAGTGGGTTGAAGTTTAGCAGTCATGTGTCAGACCATGTTTGGAGGTTGGATAAGTCATTTTGCAGTATCCCATAATCAGCTGGTATTTTGATTTGTCGTGCCAATTTTGCACTGTCTGCAAACATATATACATTAGATTAGATTCCACTGCTTCTGGGAAGTCATTGATATATACCACAAACAACAGCGGTTCGAGGACACCTCGTCAATGAATACCACTGGCTCCTTCTAGCCAATTTGATGTCACATTATTTACTTAAATTTGTTGTTTCCAATTACTTAGGAAGTCTCTTTCTTATCAAGCCAAGTGCAGGCCCCTTCTCACCATGAGCTTCCAATTTTTTCAGCAATCTTCTGTATGGAACGTTATGAAATGCTTTTTTGAAGTCTGTATAAATTGTGTCCACTTCTCCACTATTGTCGAGGACTTCTGTCGAGATGTTCAGAAATTAAAGTAGCTTGAGAATGGGTGAG
The DNA here is from genome assembly GCA_034401795.1 of Chaetoderma sp. LZ-2023a. NCBI lineage: Eukaryota > Metazoa > Mollusca > Caudofoveata > Chaetodermatida > Chaetodermatidae > Chaetoderma > Chaetoderma sp. LZ-2023a. The sequence continues at coordinate 10,730,454 of CM067359.1, forward strand.
CTGCCATTAATAAATCTGTACTGCTTTGGATTAAATAATTTGTTTTCCTGTAGATGGTTGTAAATTGTGCCCCGTACGATAGACTCCATTATTTCACATGCTATTCTGGTAAGGCTTACTGGACGGTAGTTTGTGGGGCTTTTTATACTCTCCTCTTTAAATATTGATGAAATTGCACCAAGTTTCCATAGAACTGAAAGCATACAAGAATCTAAAGATGTGTGAAATATAATTGAGAGTGGCTTGCTAATAATCGGGCTTAGTTCTTTTAGCACCATTGAATTAATTTTATCTGGACCAGGAGATTGGGGGGGGCAAGTTTTCCAGTTTCCTCCCAACAACCTCCTCAATTATCTTTATTTTATCCAATGGCTCTTTCACTATTACTGGAGACAGTGTTGGAATTCCTCCCTCATGCTCTACTGTTTTTTACGAGGCATTTATAAGCTTAGCTTGTTATTGCCTCAATGTTTGGTATAGTATGGCTCGCTCAGTCCCATTCAAAAGTTCTTTCTTAAAAGTAGATATTTAGTTTGTTCTTGACTGATATGTTTCTTATTGGATAAACCTTAGCTTTGTTTTGTGGAAATGCTGTGGTGCAGACGGGTGTTGTCTGTGTTAGCTGTGGTGTGCCGACTACACTCATGGTTACACCCTGCTGCACATAGCATTTCGCTACATGTTAACTTGTGGAGGCTATAGTTGGTCTTATGTCTGTTGGTGTGGTTTTCTGTGTTCATCCCTATCCGAGTCTACTTCTCGACGCTAGTGTCTCTTTGTGCAACCACAAAGTGTGGACGTGGAAAGCAGAGGCCTATCTACCTGTAATTGATATAGCTAACGATCATGTTCTTGCCTATACACAGGCTACTCCAAGATCAGTCCACTGTGCATGTAAAAATACAGTAAGACTTTGTGATGGTCTGGTATGCGTGTGGTCTGTTCAGGCAAAGTGAAATGTTCTTTCTCTAAACTAAATATCTAGTTTGTTCTTGAGTAATTCGACTGTTGTCAGTTCAACTATTGTAGCTGGCAGTGAATTCCATTGTGGTACCACTCTATTAGCGAAAAGGTACATGCGAATATTTTTGTTGCTACATTTTATGTTGAGCTTGATATTAGGGTCTCTGGTCTGTGGAATACTAGAGGGTTAAAAGTATTCTATATCAATATTATATAGATCCCCGATGAGCTTGAACGTTTCAATTAAATGTCCTCGAAACCGTCTATATTTCAGTGACATTAGATTTACGGTTTCAAGTCTTTCCGTGTAGCTATAGTCTATGATTTGTTTGACAAGTTTTGTTGCTAGGGGTTGAACTCTTTCTAATAGCTGTGATTGCCTATACGAGCTGCAGTATTCGAGAATAGGTCTCACGAGAGACTTGTATAAGAGCGTGAAAGTAGATGTGTCAATGTTGGTAAAGGGTCTCGTCATTAGTCCTATTGTGCTGTTAGCGTTGGAGATTATCTTACTTATATGGATATCAAAAGAGCGGTGTCTGTCAATATGCACTCCCAGGTCTTTTTCTAAATCTGATGTTCATATAGGATGCATATCGGACGTATTTGTCATATAGTATTTAGTTTAAAGGTTGTGTCTACCGAAATACAGCACATGCGTGTTATCTGTGCCTGCGACCATTTACATACTTTCTCTAACGTGTCCTGAATCTTACTGGTAGCTGGGTTGCCATATATCTTTGTGTCGTCTGCAAATATTTTGCAGTGGCATGTCAGACTGTCTGGTAGGTCATTTATGCATATCAGAAAAAGTATAGATCCCAGGACACTTCCTTGTGGAGCGCCGCTTGTCACCTCAATCCAGGCTGATGTTTCACCACTGATTCTTACTCTCTGTATTCTGTTACATATGTAGTTTCTTATCCATCTTACTAAAATAGCTTCTCAGTTTTGTTTGGAGTCGTTGGTGTGGTACAGTATCAAATGCTTTTGAGAAATCTAAATGCATTGCATCAACAAGTTCATCAGAATCAAGTTTGAATGTTTTATCTTCGAGGTACTCTAGCATTGAGTTTTACAAGATCTGTTGTGTCTGAAACCATGCTGGAACTTGGTAAATAGATTGGCTGTTTCCAGAAAATGTACAATGCTGTCACTTATAAATGACTCTAGGACCTTACACAGAGGCAAGAGTGATTGGTCTGTAGTTGCTCGGGTCATTTGTTGGAGCTTTTTTGTGTATACAACCTACAGTTTCCATTTTCCAGATATCGGGTAGTACACCTCCTTCTAGAGACTTGTTAAAATTATGCATAGTGTTGCGCTAATTTCTGTAGTAGTTTCCTTTAATATTCTCACTGGTTTTTCATCTGGGCCATTGCTTTTATTGGGGTTGAGTGCTTTCAATTTATTTTCGATAGCGATGAGCATTAACATAATACTATTACTTCTGGGGCTAATGGGCGGGGTAAGATTTTCTGAAGTGAACATACTAGAGAAAAAGTTAAGAATATTAGATTTTTCATTGGCATCTGTAGTCATAGTTCCATTAGCTAGATTGCGTACCCGTAAGACCGTTTTACTCTTGACATAGTTCCAAAACGCGTTAGGATTTCCTTTGCATGTCGCTTGCCACCTTCTATTCAAATGTCTGTTTTCATCATCGATGTATGAGGCCTGTATGGCGTTTTGTCTGTCAGAACACTTGTTTTTATAACTATTTGTCACTGTTTCCGGTGTAGGAACTTGTTTGTGACTTAATTGACATGTACATATACGATGGATACATATATTTGTACATCATAGATACATATGTACATATATACATATTATACATATATAAACATCTACGCTAGTTCTAAACAGTATGAGGCACATGAAAAGCCAACACGTCCACCTGTGTAATATTTGAAATTCTCTGTGTTGTTATACTGTCTAAGTTCTGATGCCACTTTGTCAGTCCGCACGCTAATGATTTGTATACGCGGTAGAACAGTGATGTTCTCAAAAGAAAATTAAGACGGTACAGTTGACTGTAACTTAATGTTTGGTTTAAACAGATCCATGCTGGTGGACGCCAGGTCTACTGCCTCCGCCAAGCTGGACTGTATTTTCTGGATGGGCAGACTGCCAAGCATCCTCCTCTGTGGGTAGGACTAGTCTCAACACACCTAGACCAAACTTAATTGTTAGAGTACAACTCGGAAAATGGGGGGGGGTTCTTCAGTTGTACAGTTTTACAATGCCGTCGAATGGGGATTGTGAAGCAGTCATCCTGTGTGTCTGTATCTCTGTCGTGTTGGTGAAGTTGATTGCTACGAATGGCTGTTTATCTGCGGATGAATCTTGCACTTTCATGAAGTGTCAAAAAGCTTTATTGAAATTATGGTGAGAGGAGGAGCAGTGCGTGTTTGCGGTGACATCTTTATCGGACATTGAATGTATTCTCTCTGTACTGACCGAGCCTTTTAACGGGCGGGACAGAGGTACTTAGAGCGAGGATGACCAATATGGGTGCTGTCGTAACTTGAATCACACCATTGTCGAATTTCACTTTCTGTGCCTATCTCGTACTAGCTACCAACGACAGACTGCGGCCATCCAACTCTCCCAATAAAAAAATCTGTTATTACGGGTGAATGAGATATTTATTTTTAGCAGTTTAGTATATCGCTTCCAAGAGGTGGGGATGTCCTGGATGAGCGTGCTGTTGAGGGCTGCGATGTTTCCCTCCTCAGCGTATGATCAGTTTTCCATATACCGCAGTGGGGAGGGGGTGCTTGCGGAAAATGTTGACTTGTTCTGATGAGGGTAGCCTTTTGTTGTAGGGAAGTCGGGGTGCTGCATGATGATGGCGCAATGCGAGGTGGGCACATCCAGGTTTCCAAGCTGGGGAATGCCGAATCTGTTGCTTTGCGGAAAAGTAGGGTTGCGGTGGGTGGTGAACTCACCACACTCATGCGGTAGGAAATGTTGCGGAATATGTGTCTCAAACTCTTTCTGGTACAAAAGTTAGGTGCATGCTGTTATATTGTTGATAACGTGCCTAGTGGGTGACGCCTATGCTGCTCATTGTAAGGTGGTGTGGAAGATCTCCGTTATAACTCTTATAACCAGACGTGTATGTAGTATTCGCGCATTGAATAATTGCCGTATCCAGCCATGAGAGCATGTGCGTTTCTGGTGCTCCTGTCTTTCTGTGACTTGGTGTGATGTTCTGACTGCTCACGGTGAGGCTTGGTAGGGTGGTTGTGGTCGGGGTTGCCCGTTGGATGGGAATGGACATCTCCCATTACACGACGGTTGGTACTCTGTCATAGTTTTTAAGTAGCTGGAATATTTGAGCCGAGAGTCTACTGAACAGGCTGCTTCTCCGCCTACCACCAGCCGGGGAGGGAAGTGGCTGTGGTGCGGGAGGCTCCCTCCTCTGAAACAGTAAACTTTCTTATAAATGAAGAGCGACAGTCAGCAGACGACGAGTGGAGTGGAAAAAGGATGGGACTTGTGATGTCTGAACTCGCTGCGGAGATGAGGGATGCTAGTTTGAGTGGGGTGGTGTTGACAATGGATGGGGTGCAACTTGGAGTTGGTGTGGTCTTGAGTTTTGGGGTATTGGATCGAAAGTGCACCGAGTTGTGCGGTTTTCCTGTTGTTGAGAACAGTGCAAGGTCTCATCTAACCTCCTCACTTCCGTGCTATTTATTACATGTTCCACCCTCTGCGTGTGGCAACTCTATAATTGGGGTAATGGTATGAAGTGGGTGGGAATGGGAAAAGGTTGGAGGAACAACTTTTCCATCCTTCCCCTTGGACAGCACAAACGGAAAAGCCTTCAGATACGACTTCCCAAATCGTGTGGACCCATGCTGAGGAGTGAGAGGGCGAGTACGTATCTTGTCATCGTCCCCAGCATTAGTCATACATTCACCAGTCTCCTGGCTTGGTAGGAAAATGGTCGAACTGGCACCGTGGTGCTTGGGCATAACATCTGGAGTACTTGTTTCCGTAGAAACATCCGTCTTGGTACCAGTGCTACGTGGAATACCCAGTCAAAGCTCTGGCACTGGGTCGTTACTAACACAAGGTTTAAGTCGATTGAAGTGGATGAGTGAGGTCCGGCCATCCGAGGCACGGATATGGTTGGTCACGTCCGACTTTTTACCTACTACCACATAGGGGCCTTTCCACTGGTAACTCAGCTTACTCGGCACGTTTGCAGACTCGCATGCGCATAAGAAACATGATTGAGGAACATGGCCCATGCGACAATTACTCTTACATGAGATCTAGAACCATGCCCATAAAAACATAATTGAGGAACATAGCCCACGATATCTTTTAATGTGATGTCCCTCTCACACATATACCCTCCTGTTTCCCAAAGAATCACTTTTCATGACCTCTGATCAGAGGAGATATGGCTCGCAATATGAACGCTTACCATGGTCTGACTGTACATTGAGCTATCTTGACCATTCAAAACCGGAAATGGGTTGATAACCTGACATGATCAAGAAAACTAGCCGGCGACCCAGTCGATAGCGATCACCATCTCAGCTGATGCACAGGGCCAACAGACGGTCTGATCCGCATCTATCTGCCAACAGTATATGAACTTTGATCATTTTCCCCGGCCTCATCTGCAGGCCATCTCTAGCAAACACAGCGAACTTCTAGTCTGCCAGAGATGTCCTGGGTCTGGACTATCAGCCATGCATCACGCATGTCCACTTACTGAGATAGGATGAACCAAAATCTCAGTAGCCCAAACAATATGCTTACGAGAGGGTACCACAGTAGGATGTTAATTCATCCTTCGGTAGACACACGGAGTCCTTCAGTATCTCCTCAGCACCATAGATTTGATTTTAAGTGCCCCTGGACTCGCATAAGTCCACTGCCTCATGTTGTGAGCAACCCTTCGAGGAGCCTATCCTTCTTGGTTGCTCACAAATCATGATCCTATAGCACTCAGGAATTAGTATCCGGTTGTTAATGTAGAGGATCCCGTTATTGATATGGCACTCCACAATCCTATGATAATAATAGTTAGCCATTGTGGACAATGGGCTCACAGATTCCTAAGGAGGGCGTACCCCCTCCTGCATCCATGCGTATATCTCTTGTGTTTGTGCATCTGTTGCGTGTTCGTGAGCGACAGTCTCAGTATCCCACTCCATGCATTTTAGCTCGCGGAATACCGGAGACTGCTGTGTTGTATGTGTCATGGTGGTGGCCTCTTCATGTTCACCATCGAGCTCCATTCTGCTCAAGGCATCGGCATTTCCATGCAACTTGCCAGGTCTATGAACAACGTTGAAGTTGAAGGCCTGCAAGGATAGCCACCACGCTACCTGATCCTCCAGATTTTTTAGGTTTCTAAGCCAGCGTAATGATGCGTGATCTGTACGGAGTGTAAATGGGCAGCCATACAGAAATTGATTGTAATATTTGACAAAATACACCACAGCCAGTAATTCGCTCTTCGTGGTTCAGAGTACATGAACCATTACCCAGTAAATGGATTCCTTGTGAATGGGGAGACATCGAACGGGTTGTCGAACCCGGGGGATTATTTCCGGTATCGATGGAGTGCTGTATGAGGTGAGTTTCTCCCAGGTCCATGTCCCCTGTGGAGAAACTTTCTCGATATGTATGTAGAATCCGCCGTATGTCACGTTTGTGAGACTTCGTTAAACCAACTGAGGTATGCAAATATAAATCATGCAGGTGTTTGGGTAAATCATCCTCAGAAGCCGTTGCTGGTGTAAATGTGGGGGGTGTGTGTCTCCACGTATATCACATTCACCAAGTGGCCACAACGAACGCCTGGGACTAGTGTTATTGGGTCCGCTGTTCCATTGAATACTCTAAATGGTATGTGATCCTTGTTGGTGGTGTCCACGATCATCCAGGGGCTTGTGCATTGGGAGGCGATCATGTATTCAGGGTCGGGTTCCAGCATGGCTGTGTGTGTGTGTTGCTTTCTAACTGTGGTGTGGTGGCCCATAAGATCTCCTCCTGTCCTTGCCCAACCGTTGCTGTTGATGCTAAAATCACCACACATGTATCATATAGTGATGATTCCGGTCCAAGGGGGATCCGACGGCCGTATGTGTCTAGTTCCTGTTGTCTGCAATGTATGATGGCTTCACTGGCACTGAGGAAATCAGAACCTAACAAGACATCGTTTAGAATAGAGGCTATTACTAACTCGCTGGATGAATTACATTTCCTCTATCTGTGTACCGAGGTTTACCGTACCAGCCACTGGAACATCGGCTCCTGTAGCTGTTTGTAAAAGATGTTGATGGACCTAAGGAGTGGCTTTTTATAAGGTGGGATGCTGTCATATAAACGCTTGTTAAAAACGGTGCTGGAAGCCCCAGTGTTCACTGTGGCACTGGTGGAAACTCCACTGAACAGGCAAGCACACGTATATACTATTTTATGGTGCACTTGCAGAAGAGTCTCCAATGACACTGCCTGTCGAATTGCTTTAGGCGCAGTGTCATCTTGTATATAGTCAGCTTGTTTCCGGATAGCTTCCATGCGAGCAATTGGTGTCTGAGTGAGGAAAGGGCCAACTCGCCATCGCTGCTGCTGTAGTTGCTTAGGCGATGACGGATCTGGGGGTAGCAATGGCGGTGTAACTGATGCAGGAGGGCTGTACTGTGTATTCGTATAGACAGCAGTCTGGACTGGACTAGTGAGGTGGCGACAGAGGGTTAACTGCGCCTCCAACTTGGGACAATGCATCATTGGGTGCTTGGTAGATGCACAAAAGAAGCAATGGCGGCGCTGTGGTTTGCCGCATTGTGTGTCGTGCTTCTACTTGCGGACCCATGATACGGAATGTTGACTGTTGTCCATGTTACTATTACTGCTGTTGGATGTGGTGGGTGATGCTGATAGGGCCTATGAATTGCATACCACTGGGTGCTAAGTGCTTTGGTGGGGGTGGGGGGGGGGGGGGGGGGTGTCGTGGTGCTTGTATAAACGTTGTTTCAGTGGAGGTGCTACAACCAACCACTGCCGTTTTGCGTAGGAAAGAAGGTTTGTGAGATGCCTTATTGCGGTGTCACAACTTTTCACAAGGTGGGTGTGTGTGTGTGTTAGTGGTGCTGCGGACGCCGTGTGCATCGTAGCCACCGACCTATTGTAGTTCGGATCGACTGGTCAAGTACCGGCCGTACCAGCTAAGCTGGGTACGCGCCGCACGTCCTGGATTAGTTCCCTGAACATACCCCCTGGGTAGAGCTATAAGCGTAGAAGAGCCTATGAGAGATAACGCATTATAAAAACGACTAAGTTCGTTAAAGTGCATAGTGCGCATGCGCACGCTTAATACTATTTTTGACAGAGCGCGTAATTTATGACCAAGATAGGATGACGCTTTTAATGTACCGAGAAGGTACAATGTAATCCTTTTTAATAACCTGTTCCCGCCGAATTTGGCATTAATCAAGATCAGAATTCGACGGGCTTTCCAAATTTGTAAACCATTTCAAAATCGGTTATGAAATGGCTGAGTTATCAACCGGAAAACCCCTTTTGATTATCTTCAAGTTATTGCCGTGACGTCATAACCACGTGTACGCAGAACTTCTAGAATGTTCTAGAACATTCGACGGCATCATTATTAGCTACGTGCTGATTGACTGTTGCGAGACCGATGATTGGTTGGAGCCTGCACCTGTGACGTCATGAGTAGTATAAAAGGAGACGAATTCCAGAGCTCGAGAGCATCCTCGGCCAGGGGCCGATTAGATTGGACCTGTGTCAGCTACAATCAGCAAGACAGGCATTATGCAGATCATTTCGGTGTCTGTTGGTTTCTCTCCTGTAGCCAGCAGTAATCCAACCCACCACACTAAAGCAATTTTGTATCTCCCGTTGTTGCGGGAGCATTTTTGGAACTTTTGGATATTGTTCACGAATATATCAAGAACTAACTCGGAACACGAACGTGCAGTGAGGTCCTTCGTGGCCTGAAAATGTGATTCTACAGATGTAGAGGCAGCGATGTTCTTTGATTGATGACTCACCAGATCTGCCGGCCAAGCCAAAAAGTGGTTATTCAGCCATCCGCGCACTGATGTCGTGCAGGTATATCTAAACGTTTTGACCGCAGCAAAGTAAACTATGGCCTGTATGTCTTCAGAGCTGGCTGACGTCCCCGCACTGATGTTGTGCAGGTGTATCTAAACGGTTTGACTGAAGCAAAGTAAACTTTTCCCTGTATGTCTTCAGAGCTGGCTGACGTACCCCGCACCATTAAGGTTAGTTATGTATCTGCATCCACATTCAACAACCCCCGCTCATGATCGGGTAGTTGGCAACTTCCATCCGTACCATCGGTGTACGGGAACTTTCGTCATAAGCAGTAATGTTATTGTATTCCTTGCTGACTACTCGTTAGACATTCTATATATTGTGATTACAGTCCCTAGTTCGATCCGCTCCCGTCATGGGCTGCTTGCGGGAATCATGTTTGCGGAAACCGGCATGCAGGAACTTTTCAGCTTCCCAGGGATGCATCAACTCACGTCAAACCAAGAGTGACGTATCAATTTCAGTAACACGATAGCCCAGGCTTAAAAATGTCTACCGATTATTCAAGTAACTATACTTGACATTTTAATTATCCCGTTAATTACATCTTTGATAATTATATCGTATCTGTATAAATGGTCCCGATGACTAAAAGGCACCGTAATGGTCTTGGGACCATTTCTGTATCTCTTCATAGTTATTCTTATTTTCTGTAAGGTGTTTTTGCTAACCGCACCATAGTAGGTTTCTCAACCTGTACTATATATATTATTCTGATCATTTCACATTGTATGTATTGTCCTGGTTAATGTATATATGGCAAGAGGCCATCAGTTCATGTGTTTTGTTTATTTGTAGAAAAATATAGGACTGCAGTGCATGTAGGAAACACTATACAGCAACATTTATATATACAGCACTTTCTCCCACCACCACCAATTTTTCACTGAGGTCGCTGTCCGTGCCTTAACTCTGTTTAGCCTGGCATGCTACAGACTAAAAACCTTTTTTATTCAGCTCGATATGGTAGGCTTAATATGATTAGAGACAATCTTTTCGTTAGGAGACACGTAGTGTACGCCTCTTTTCCGGTAGTTGCGATAATATAGCCCCACACTCCGGCAAGGTTGTGCAAGATTGGCCAACATACCTAAAGGGCCTCATATTTCTAAGTTATTGTCTCTCTTCATGTTCCACTAAGCCTTATGGCTTCTTAATTGTTTGGATGTCCCTATCCGCACCATGGACTGATCCGACCCTGGGAAACCATTGGTGTTTCCGAGCAGTGATGGCCAGGGTGTGGTGTCACACACATTCCCCGGTATCTTCGGATACTCAGTAGTTAGTTAGCTTTGCCAATGTAGGAAAGCACTGTAGGAAAGCACTGCGAAAACATCGCAGTGCATAACTGGGCAACTTGTGTTTAAACCTAGCGCCATGTTAAAAAGTTAGTTCCATAGGACCTGGTGATGGGCGAGATGCGCATCCCCACCGAATTCCATAAGAATGTCTGGGCATGATATTCAGATCTGCCATGCCCTCACGGAAAGGACATTTACGGTGGGTATTCGTCTCTCTTAGCCCCAGTTGCCTAAAAATGCTCTTGTGAAAAGTAATCAATGTCCTGTGACGTTTTATGTGGTTACGGAGCAAGATGTCCAGATTCTTATCCAGTTCGGAGATCTTGCAAAGTGACATGTATGCATGCTGTCCTCAGTATTGATGTCTTATGGCATCCATTCTCTTCTCAATGACAGCCGTGTCTAAAGGATAGGTAAACGCCAGCCATTTGCGGTCTAAAATAATTCTTGTCTCCAAAAACCAAATATGAGGTTAGGCCTAGAAGAAGGCCCGCATAAATAAAAGCGGCAACTACTAATTCAGCATACTGAGAATTACATAAGATGGTGATGGAGGAATCTTTCAGGAATTGTTCGTCCCATCTTCACGTAAAACAGCACGCAACCATAAAGTCATAATTTCACTAGGTATGGTCTTTTCTTTACAGCATTTTGGTTAAATATGAGAGTGGGCCCCTTTCGGCCACTACTCTTCTCCTGCTTTAAGCAATGGCAACATTTTCCTGTGATGGAGGCCCGCGTGAGGCACTTTACTCTCGCAACGATTCAGTGACGACGGGCATGCGAGGATAATATTTCTCACCAAAACTAACACTAGGAGTAGCGCGTGTGTGAGGCACATGATTTTCCGACACTACAAAAGATAATTTTCTTTCCTTTCAGATTCGAGGTATAATAGCTTATATTAAGTTAATTAGTTAAATCTCGTGTACGGGAGCCTCCCTTACGGGGATACCCCTGCGGACCTACGAGTCTGTGTGGTACCTCCGGGAGCCCCACGTTTAGAAGTTATCAGGCTGTCTCTATGTATTGTATTTTCGTATGCTCATCATTTTTATCTAGCATACTTGACGGTCTGTTTAAGTAAAACTATTGTATAGACTTATTTTAATTAGGTCACCAATCAAATCTTGTAAGTCCATAGATCACGAAATTGTTATGGACAAGCATACTGGTGACACAAACTCTTGGAATGAGACTGTTGTGTTTAATGTTCACGACGATGGTCGCATGGCCCCACCGGAACGATTGAGTTCCACCAGCCTTTGGAGCCGGTCTTTGTTACGTATGGCAGTATCGTACAGGATCCGTCACCCCGAGATCGGAAGCTAACCAGTGTCATCACTCGTCATGTACTTGCGGCGCAGCGAGTCGACACCAGACACCGGAACGGCCCGACACTACCCCATGAGCTGCAAGATGTGAAGCCAGCTGTATGACGTTGTGTATTGCTGTGAAGGAAGCAATATTAGTGTTTGTAGATGTATCCACCTGACGTTGCTGTCTGGAGACCGTAATTGAGCAGAGTTGCAGGAGTGGGCACTAAAGTGACTCTGTACTCAGTGCCCATTTGAGTTTAATGGCAGCTCAGGCTGTGGTGTATGTCGGTCAGCTGTAGGAGTGGTGGAAGAAGATCGTTGAGGACATCGTTCCCTCCAGTGGCCCAGCTGACCACATCCGAAACATGCATTGGGTGGCTGTGTATGCGGATTGTAGCTGCTGGGTACTGGTCATGTAGTTTGCTGTGTCGCTACTGTGGTGCTGAGCGTGGTGACTAAAGTGGATGAGTGCCGAGATGTGTTTTGCTATCTCCTCTAACCTATCATGCGTATTCTGTCTACTGGTGTTATTGTGCTGGTTCCGGCATCCTAAGGCATTGCTGTGGCCTCGACGGTGGGACTTGCCATGCCCTCTTCCCATGGGCGCATGATTCTGACTGGTGGGGTGTTCATTATTATGTTGCGGTGCTGTGTTGCTAAGGCCTGTTGCTGATGCTGGTGTAGATGTAGAGGCGGTGTTGGTCGCGATAAGGATGTGAGCATTGTTCAACTCGTTGACCGGGTGTAATTTACGGCGATTGGCTTTCTCCCGCTCCAGGGAATTTTCTAATTTGACTGTGCCGTTGCAGTCAGGGATTGAATATTATTATGTTCTAAAAGAAATAACTTTTCCTTAGGAGCGGGCTCACCGCTTAACACGTCGATGAAAGTATCGATATGATGGTGCATGACTCCTCGTGATTTGTGCTGGGATACGTGCATGTGATGAGTCGCCGGAAGCGACTGACCAATTCCGGTAGGGTTTCCTCGACACATCTCCATAGATTCTTTAGCTGAAGACGACTTGTTTCACCGAGGACTGTATCACCGAATCTTTCCAACACCGTGCTTTCCAGTTCCATATAGGTTGGTGTACTATCCGACCCCAAATCTGCTAGGGGCTGAAGGGCCTTGCCTGACAGTTTTGTGGCCAGATACCCTCCCATTTATTGATCTGTCCACCAGTTGGTATTGCTAATTATTTCAAATTGGCATTTATAATTATCCCAGTTACTCGCCCCAGTTAATTCTGAATGGAGAATGACTCGGCTATTGCTATGATATGGGGTTGCCGCGGCGAATCCTGGTGGTGCTGCTGGTGAGAGTGGTGTAAACGCGGATGCTGGTCTGTGTGTTGGTGCTACTGATGGTGAAAATCCCGTCCATATTGATATTCTGGGTACAGCGTCCATGATGGCAATTCTCGCTGATGGTGCTCAGTGCGAAGTAGATGTGCTGGTTCTGGTGAATGCTGAATTGGTGTTGGTCGATAAGCTCGTGGAGACATGTTATGTATATGATGCGGACCTTCTGCCAGGCACTGTGTCGGGCATTGCTCGTACGGAGGAGGTCCAGGAGACTGACGATGGTGGTGCATACTGTGTGTGTGTGTGTGTGTGTGTGTGTGTGTGTGTGTGTGTGTGTGTGTGTGTGTGGTGTGGTGTGGTGTGGTGTGGTGTGGTGTGTGTGTGTGTGTGTGTGTGTGTGTGTGTGTGTGTGTGGGTGTGTGTGTGTGTGTGTGTGTGAGTGTACCTTCTGTTGTAGGATGGAGATTGCGGTCCCGTATCCCAATGCTCATATTGTTGTACTGAAGGGTAGTACGGAAATGAAGCTCTGATTGGTCATGATGCGGGACATAGTGCATATGGGGCAGGCCAGGAGTGACCTTTTGATGGTGCTGGTGAATGCATTGTGCGCAAAGGTATGTGATGCCCCCGTATGGGTCTTTCTCGTGGACGGCCACGATCCAGCTGAGATGGAAGTTGCCTATCACGGATGTCTGACAAGGTAATATAATGGGTACCCACCTGCGAGGCATCGCAGAATGTCCCTCGCTGATCGGTGGGTATCTGTATTGGTATGGTGCAGGGAATTCCACACAAGGGAAATTTCGGTCATAGTCGGTAAGGACATGTGCGGCTCTCCCATTATAAGATGCTACCTCCACATCTAAGGAGTCTTGATCGGCTGATGAAGGAGACAGAAACGCATTGGGTATTGAGTGTGGGTGTGGGGTCGCTTCTCATTTGAGCCCCCCATTGGGCACCACTTGTAGCCTCTGGGGTGGGTACGCGATGGTCCATCCAAATATTTTGCTCCACTGCACCGCAGGTGCATGGTGCACAGATGCGCCAGTTAGCATCACTTCTCAGGGTGATGGAATGTGTTTCGTGACTTTCCAGAATGTACAAAGACCGGCTTCTAGAGACGGTGGAACGATAACATTCCAGTGGGCCGTGCGACCATTGCTGCCAAGATTGAACCACACCATCTCATCCCGACTGTTCGTGTCACCTGTATCATGGTCCATTACTCAATTTGGGAGTTTAGACATAATTAATAAAAATGATATAGCTAAAACAAACAATACTACTCATTTGGTAGTACAAGAGAGAAAATATAGTACATGGAACTAAGTTGGTGTTTTGTTTAGCGTGGACTCGTCAGTGGTACCTCGCCGATATCGAAATCTGTGAGGTACCCCTGCAAGGGAGAGTCCAAGCATAGTCACATAGGTGGTCTAATATAAACCATTATCCCCCTAACAAAACATTATTGTTGCGAGAGGAAAGTGCCTTGCGTGGGCCTACAACACAGGAAAATGCCTTCAACGCCGAAGCGGAGGAAGAGAGCTGGCAAAAATGGCCACTCTCTTATTCAAACATATGTTACGTGTGTAGTGCCGGTTAGCCTAGTGAAACTGTATGCAATTGTGGTGCATGCTGATTTACGTGAAGATGGGGTAGCTGACTTCCTGAGAATTCAAACACCATCATCTTATGTAGGTTAAAGATACTGTATTCGTAGTTGCCACTTTATTTATGCGGTCCTTCCGCTAATTCCCTAAACTAACCTTTAGTTGTTAGGTCCATGTTCCAGGCTTTGGCTGCAAATGGCATGTAGTTCTACCTATCTTTAATACATGCCTGACTAGCGGAAATGCTCGATTTATATGAACATAGTTCCGATCTGTACCATTTGTGTATGATGCCATGGTTACAGTACATCATCGATATACTATATGATAAACAACTGTTAATGCCATGATATTGATGTCTTTAATTAATATATCAAGCTTAACCCTTTGATGGCGAAACCGTCCATAGCCGCCCTGCTTAGTGGTCTGTCAACTATATATCTATGCTGATGAATATTACAAAACTAACATGAATCTGACTTTGTAGCTTCCTATGTCAACACCCAGTCAAATTAGTTTCAAAATATTCAACAGACTTAAATAACCATTGCGCCACAATTTAGATAGCTGTGGCAGTGATTCCAGTGGTAATTTTCAAAATGAGTCTTCTCTCGGTCCGCACATGTGGTTTCCTCTAGCCTGCTAAGGAGGATGGCTATGTACATTTATGCCATTAAAGGGTTAAGCCCGATATATTAATTTTCAGGAACAAATTTAGTCATTAAAGAGTTAAGTACTGATTTGTACCGGTTGTGTATGACGTCATTGTTTAGACGCATCACTGTTGTAATATATGTCAATCAAGTGATACCACCATAATATCATTGCCAAAAAAATAAAACATAGACTTAATATTGTAGTATTAGTAAACGTATCGCAGTTTGATGTTGTGTACTAGAATCATATCGATGTAATAATATGTTGTGTTGTTTTACCATGCCATTGAATTGTGCACCCAACACGCCCACCCTCTATTGTCAATGTGCATCGATATGTTTATGCAGCACTTCAAAAACACATCTGCACGCATTGCACTCTCCAAAAAATACACATCGAAATGCAGCTGAATAGAGTGCAGCAGCTGCAACCATGTCAAAACATAGCTGAAGCACTCAGCACTTTACAACATGCACCAATGGTATTATGATCTTTAAAAAATAATGACTGGTGAGTGTGTATTATTGATGGAGTAATGGTTCAAAGATTAGTGAACATTATGCATGCATTTCAGACAATCATGTCTCGTAAACACGAACATGCATCATTACGTCATATCATGGCATATATATATACGCGTTTGTGTGTACGCTATGACAGTTGAATGATTGCGTATGCGAGTGAATGTGATGGCGCCAATGCTTGACTGTAATATGATGTTACGTCACCCCTTTACCATGATTGCCTTTCGGACAACACAGTTTGGTAAAACTGAAATGATAAAAGCATTAATAAGCGATCCATCGCCAATTACTCCCCCTCCACAGAGGATCGTGTACTGCTATGGCATGTGGCAAGATAGATATAATGATTCAGCACAAGAAGTAGAATTTAAAGAGGGTCTAAATGTTGACTTAGACACAAGTTGTAGAACATTGCTGATACTGGACGGTTTGGTGAATAAATGAGATGTAAATGTGGCGGAGTTATTTACAAAACATTCTCATCATGAGAACTGATAATCTTTGTAGCACAAAATCTTTTTCACAAGTTGCGTAATCATTGCGACTTATCAGTTAACTGTCACTACATGGTATTGTTTAAGAATCCACGTGATGCATCCTCTATATGCTCTTTATCCAATCAGATGTATCCTTGTAATACAAAGTATTTGATAGAAGCATATAAGGATGCTCCACGCTCACCTCACTCATATCTACTTTTGGATTTGAAACAGTTCATCCAAAGGACGTCTGTTACGTGCACATACCAAAGAAGTGAGAAAATGGCACCACGTAATATAGGACAGCATTTACTTATGCTACAATATCTGTCCAAAGTAAAACCAAAGATCAGAAATTATGTACTCAAACAATGTTCAAATGAATTGATAGATGTGCTAGAGAGTCATGACTTAATGTATTATGTGGAAATATCCGGCTTACCAAATCATGATACAAGCAACTGAGTAAATATAAACACTATGTGCGTGCGCTGACCAGTCGTGGAGTACCATACATGCGTAAAAGACATCTGTTACAGACAGGTTGATTTTTGGGAGCCATATTACCCGCAGTGATTGGCACACTAGCGCCATTAATTGGTAAACTGTTCATGTGAGAAGATGGAACATGTACATCAGATGGCTTGGGTACCACACGAATTGATAGGCAATTTAAATGAACTGAGTAAAATATATTTCCTACAGACAGACCCCGTGATATGTAAATCTATTAGTCTCGACAACGAGATATCCAATATATTAGTGTGACACGATACGTCTGAGCATGAAAAGTCAACATCGTATTCACAGGTATTGGATAAATTTGGGCGCTACTATCAGCAATCAATAGGGCAGCAACATCACGTGCCACCTCTTCAACGCATACCTACGTCAGATGCACTGCCTACACAAATACTTGATCGTACAATGAGGGGAATACCAAAGACATATAAGACAAAAGCCAGTGGAATAATTGATATTTTGTGTCGATGCTGGTGAATTTGGTAATGTCGCTGATACTAACTTGGGATTTCAAGCATGCAGAAAAATGATGTCTGAAAGTAAGACAGTGCAATTACATAGTCGCATACACACTGATATGTTTCTGCAGGATCGATTTCTGATCAGATCCGTTGATTTGAGACTATGCCTGCAGCGGAGTAAAGATGCTCTCACCATTGTGTCTACAGATGATCTCAAACCTACGCTGAAGTTAATGTCGGCTAACTTATTTGTATGTAAAGTTATACCATTGTCTGATCTGTTAGTATCGCACACGGTTACTCTGAGAAAGACGAGTGCTAAATACCCTATTCGTCATGTTGTATGTAAAACTTTTACAGTACCGATTGGAGTTATGAGCATGGATAGAGATAATATATTTATCGGACAGCTTCCTACAAGAGTATTATTCGGTTTTGTACCAAATGACACTTATAAATGTGTTGTTACTAAAACCCATTCAGGTTTCATAATAATAAAACTACCTACGCTACATGCTATATTAATGGGGAAGAGGTGACAACATCGCCAATACGCCCATCATTTAGTGACGACATTTACTCTGATGCCTACTGTTCACTGTTCAGTGGTAGTGGAGCACTATTTAAAGACCATGGGTACCTGATTGATAAAGCCCACTTCAGATTTGGCATGGCAATATTCACATGGGATTTTACTCCTGATTTAGCTGATTCAGAGCACCGATTCCTTACACATACCGGATCATTAAGAGTCATCGTCCATTTTACCGAAGCACTACCTGATACAACAAATGTGATTTGCTATGCTGAATTTGATAATATGATAGAAATCGGATCAGACTTTAATGTATCAACAGATTATTAAAAAATGCTGAATACATTTGAAATAGAGCATCTATTATTCGGTGACAACAAAATGTGCGAACACTTCCTCAGAGTTTTTCCAATTGAGAATGTACCCAGTCATCTTAAATATCGTCCATCTTCTTTAGCGATAAACACTCATCCAAGTAATAAAGGCGGGCAGCACTGGGTCATGGTTTATAACACATCGAGTGGAAAAGCAGAATACGTTGACCCTTATGGAAGACGCCCTTCAGACAGAAGAATGATATCAAATATTTGCAATGGGTGTCATGCACGTATTTATTCCTATAATGCTGAACGTGTTCAACCGGCACTGATGACAACATGCAGATATTATTGTGTATATTTCTTATATTATCATTCGAGATGTGTAGACATGAAACATATACTATGGACGCTAAGAAAACGTGACAAAAATGATGCGAAAGTTTAACGTTTATCTCTAAGAATGAGGGAAAAGATGCGAAAAAATAACAATGGATAATTAATAATAATTATTATTGTTTCTCATGTATTTATAGAATAATTGATGTCATTAAATGGTGTCACTAATTTAGTTTATTATTGTATTTTCTTATTTTGCTTCGATATGTCAATAAAAAAAATTAAAAAGTGTATTATTTGATCACCGCCCCTTATACTGTTGCACCAATATCGCATTGCAATATTCACGCATACTAATGGAATGCTATCATGTTTATACACATGCATACATGGGACGTGGGGCAAACACACACATGGGGTGCACACAGGGGCATGCGTATGTGCACAAGGGTGCACACACGCATACATGGGGGCATGCACATGCATGCACGTGCACAAGGGCACAACATATAACTAGCAGTATCGCACATTAGCATGTGTGCATACGAGTGAAACCTTTATTAAACCCTCATTGACATACCCTCTCCAACCTATATTCCATTTTTCACACACCACACTCTCACACATTTCGACCACAATGTCTAGATAAATGGATAGCCATCAGAGTCATTCATTCTGATGATCAATTTTCAAAAATAATTTTCTATAGGTCTGCAAATATGAATGTGAAGAAATTAAATAGGGGTTGGTAGGTGGGTGGGTGTTGGTGGTGGGGTGGTTTTAATGTATGGTGTTGGGTGTACATGGTAGTGGTGGTGGTGGTGGTGCATAGTGGTTGATGGTGTATGTCGGTACTGGTGGCAGTGGTGGTAGTGGTTATCATGGTGGTGCTAGTGGCGGTTATGGTGAAGGTGGTCGGTGGTGATGTTGATGCTGGTGGTGGTGATGTTGGTGGTGGTGCTTAGTGGTTGGTGGTGTATGTTGGTACTGGTGGTAGTGTTTCTGGTGACGGTGCTAGTGGTGGTGGTGGTGGTGGTGGTGGTGGTGGTGAAGGTGATGGGTGGTGGTGTTGATGCTGCTGGTGGTGGTGTTGGTGGCGGTGGTGGAGGTGGTTGGTGGTGGGTGGTTGCTGGCGTAGTGTCTAGACAACTAGATAGCCAGCAGAGCCTGTCATTCCAATGATATGTGAGTGCACTCAAATAATCAAGTGCTAACACATGTTCATATGTGTCGGCTGGACACTATTGTTCATAAGTGGGCGCTGGACGCTATTGTTCTAAATGACCTGTTGTGCGCTATTGTTCATGCAGGTGGCCGATGGGCTCTCATACAGTATACTTAATATATTTTATAATCTGTGATATGAAAGCCGTATTTTATGAAAAAACATTCAACAGCGATCAGCAGCGTGGTTTCCAAAAAAAGGTAATAAAACTAGGAAAAATTACTGTGTCTGGGTACATACACATGTTGCCATGTGTATAAATGTGTAGCCGCCTGTTTAAATCATTCTTTTGAAAATTTAATAATAATAAAATGAATGCCACTTTACATCTTTTTTGAAAATTTAATAGTTAAATGACTGCAAGTTTAAAGACCACTCCCTAAATACGGTAGATACATCATTATTATCTATATAATATTATACATACAACATCGCTTAGTGTACCTATATATTACCCGTGTAATGCTGTATTTCACTCTGATATTTTGACAATTAACTGACTGGGGCAGTTTCAAAATATCTTTTTAACCATGAGGGGGGCGCCGCCGTCCACCTAATTAATATGTTAAACACGGCAAGAACACGATCAACGCACGCGTGTCAATACCTATTTAAAAACACATTAATCTATGCATTAACACCTCATAACAGACAATAGCATGTAGCCGGACATGAACAATAGCAGCCACCTGCTCATTTAGAACAATAGCGGACATCTGGTCATTTAGAACAATAGCATACAGCGTACACCCGCTCATTTAGAACGATAGACTCCACCCACTCATTCAAATCAACCAATCAGAACGCAGTATTTAAATAGGTCAAGAGCTCTTTGCATAATAATAGCAGCCAGCTTCACCCTAAACTACTCATTTCTCCAGACTATTGCAGTAGCCATTTTTGGCTGATGTGAGTGTTAAAAATAATAATCTGTCAGAGAGTCTATATTTATAAACAATAACGCGCTTGTACGCTGTTGATAGTCTTTGATTCTATTTATGACAAGTTACGCTATGGCATACGGAACAATGAAAGCAGGCTATATGTCTTATGTGTTGTTTATGCTATTACGTGAAGATGTAAAAATGTTATCACATCAGGTCTTTTTACCATAACTGGTGACCTTTGACGCGTTCTTAAGCATAGAATGAACAATAAAATTTGCTCTTAAGCAATGTATTTTGGTTCTTGTCAACTTAGGCTACATTGTATAAATTTAAAACTTGTACTCAAAGGTATAATTAAAATGCTAATTAAGCGGTCATGTGACTGGTGACCGTTTACCTGTTCTTAAGCATAGTATGAATAATAAAATGTGTTCTTAAGCAATGGATTTTGTTTCTTGACAACTTACGCTACATTGTAAACTTAATTTCAAACTTGTACTCAAAAGTCTATTTTAAAGTGCTAATTAACAGAAATTAACACCGTTCTTAATTAACACTGCGCCAGCTTTTTCATTCTTAAGTTACAAAAGCTTGCAAATTCAATTCTGGAAAGAATTAAGCTTGTACAGAACGTACCCGGAACAGTCGTCCCGCACCCAAACAGGCTGGAACGGACCGTAATTATACAGAGAAGCGGTTGAGTATTTTGAGACTATTTCGATTTTCATGACGGGCATACGTTATTTTGATTGTGACGTCGGCTAAAAAGTGACGTATTTAATTATAACGTCAGATACCTCAGTGAAAGCTCGCGCGCGTCCTTCCATTTTGAGTCCCGAGTAGCTATCCAGATAACGCAGCTTACCGGGCCGATACCGTGCCGATACTTTAAGTATCGGCCCGGTATCGGCCCAGCACCGGCCCAGTAAGCTGCGTTATCAGGTTGATATACATATATGATAGGCATCTGCTGCATTATATTGATCCGCTTTCCGCGTTCAACCAACCGAATTCGTTCGTTCAGTTGATTTATTGAATTTTTTCGTTTTGACCTTTAATAAGAGAACGGCTCATACAGCTGTTTAGCTGAACGCGCATCATAGAACTCCTCTGCTTGCAAAACGTTTGAAATTGAAACCTGTTGCAAGAGTTTGAACAATCGACGCAGATCCAAATACCATACTAACTGTCGCGCTGCCACAAGCCAACAGTCAATAATTTCAATGAACAAAAGCTCCTGACATGATGACTATTTTGAAAACAATTGGACTGAAATTAACTACCATCAACTTTCAGGTAATTTATTTTCAAAATATTCAGCAAGTCCAAAGAATAACCCCTGGAATACGTCGTCTAAAAACCGCTTAGCAGTCAAACAGACGGTTAAAGATAGGTTTTTCGCTTGTTGTATAACTGGGTTGAGATGACAGGGGATATTCAAGGATAAAATTTCTGATTGTGACGACTGTGGAAAGGTCACGTGTAATGATTAGTAATCTTGAGCTATTTACAGGTAATATCTCTACCGCATCAAAGACATAATTATATGTCTTACAGTTTATTTTTACTCGTTAACGTTTTCATTCACGAAGTTTGATTTCAAATAGTGATAAGTTAAAATCATTTTAATATTTTGAAAGCAATTATGGACGGGTATTCATTGCCGCCTTGGATAGTAAAGATTATTAGTCGATAATTACTTTGCCAATTTTTCAACGGGGTTCTTCCTATCTGGTAGTCGATGGGGGTCATGTTGTACGCGTGCTGCTATGATCAGGTTAATACGAGAAACAACAGATGCTAAGCCAGTAGATGCTAACCCTTCGAACTATTTATCCCACGAATCTCAATTTCAAGGTCACTAGATATTTATTGGATATTTTAAAACTAATTTGACGGGGATCTGTTGCTGCCATAGGTGCTGCCAGTTAAATTAGTTTCACAATATTCAACATAATATTTAGGTTGTTAAATTTCAAATAAGTTTTCGAGTTTGACCTTCAGTGTACAAATGGTTACGGTATTAACGCCACGTGATAAACATCTTCAGATAAATGGGTCAGATACGTATCGATATTATTTCTTAGCGGGTGGTAATTTCTGCATGCACGCGTGCGTACATGCGTGAGAGCGTGCACGCGCTCGTGTACAGAGATACCTGATCATCCTACAGCTACACGAATCAACTAGGTTAACGTTTTACAAGTGATAAAATTCAAATTTCAATTTGAAAGCTACTTAAGATTACTGTCATGCGGCGATGCGATAAGCTCTATGTCACTTTAGGACACTTATTCACAAACTGGCAATTGAGTCACAAAGATGGGCGGGCATCGACCGGAATGAAAAATTTTGCAACGTATGTAATGTCATAGAAGATGAAATTCAGTTCCTTTTTTACTGTAGCAAATAACAGAATGAAAGAGAGCGATTTATCCCAGAATACTATGCAGGGGAGACAACAGTACAGAAAAGACACAGGGTTTATTTGGAATATGCAACAGGCCATTCCTCAGCAAACTATGTAGATTTTTAAGGTTATCAAAGCAACAACAACAACAACAACATCGATGATAACAGCAAAAAGAAAAAAAAAAGCACAGTGTGTGTGTGTGTGTGTGTGTGTGTGTGTGTGTGTGAGTGAGTGAGTGAGTGAGTGAGTGAGTGTGTGTGTGTGTGTGAGTGAGTGTGTGTGTGTGTGTGTGTGTGTGTGTGTGTGTGTGTGTATATATATGTATGTATGTGCGTGCGTGCGTGCGTGCGTGCGTGCGTGCGTGCGTGAGTGAGTGAGTGTGTGTGTGTGTGTGTGTGTGTGTGTGTGTGTGTGTGTGTGTGTGTGTGTGTGTGTGTGTGTGTATATATGCATACACACATACACGCACATACATGCATATATACATATACATATATATATATACTACTACTACTACTACTACTACTACTACTACTCCTACTACTACTACTACTACTACTACTACTACTACTACTACTACTACTACTACTACTACTACTACCGATACCCCTCTCACTATAATAATAATAATAATAATAATAATAATAATAATAATAATAATAATAATAATAATAATGGCCTACAGCCTACAATAGTATAAATAGCCTTTCCCTCATATGCTAGATATATGTATATTATATATCAATATGTAAATTATAGGCTTGTTAAATAGCCTGAGTGAATAAAGGAAACTGAAACTGAAACCAGCAGCATTTCCTTTAATGCGATATAATAGATGTCATACATCATAGCGTGTATTCATTATATTAACCACAGAGTTACCACAGGCGGAGATCAACACGAGGCCTACAGGATGTATTTGTGTAATATGCATATGTACATAAAATGTCTGCTTCTCTTAACCTCTCCTGTGCTGCTTAAACCTTTAATAATGATCAAGTTGGTAAAAAACGACCTCTGCAGTGATCTTGAGAAATGTCCATTTGCATGTTAAGTGAAGAATTTATTTGGAAATTTACCACTGGAATGACTGGCTCGGTCACCGAGCCAGTCATTGCAGCGGTAAATTTTCAAAAATACTCTTCTTGTTCTGCGTTTGGACACCGGTTAAGCAGAAATTTTATTTTTCTTGACGATTACACTTTTGATGAATGTCCATTTGAAGTTTCAAAATATCCAACCGAATGGTTATTCAATTGTAAGTTCATCAATGACACACGTTAGTGACATACATTTCGATTCTTGTGATGGTACATCATTTTGATCGTGACGTCAGCAAAGAAGTGTCGTAATTGATTGTGAGGCCAGATACCTGATTGACAGCTCGGATCGCTTCATTAAATTGGTGGTGAGTGGAGTCCTTTCAAATGCATACGTGTTATTGTTGTTGTCGTCGTCGTCGTCGTCGTCGTCGTTGTGCCATATTTTGTGACGAAAAGTCTGTCAAGCAAACTCCATTTCCAAATCCCATTGCGCCTTCAGCTATCAAACGATCAGAAAGACATTTGCGAGTAAAGGGAGATAAATCCAACTGGCATAATCAGAAGTCTATACTGAGTTATCACAATCCTATATTCGTGTTTGGTCCGTCTCAAGCGTGTGCAATATATGGCTTTTGTCTCTTTATATATTACATGTGACATCTGACAGGAGGAGGGTGGGAAGGAGTGAGGATGGGTGGGCTGTGGAGGGAGGGGGAGAGTGAGAAGACGAGCTGATGGTTAGGGATATATATTTTTTATATGTATATAAAAATAAACATGTTTTGGGGTACTTACGGGACATTGTGCGTTTTGGGGCTTTATGGGGCCTTTGCTTTCCCATAGTCGTAGAAGTTTAATATTTTAGAACATGATAGTTCATGTGTCCATGATAGTAATTACACAGAGAAACTTGGATTATACTCAGGTTTTTATATAACTTTATATGCCTGTTGTACCCCTGTGGGTCACTAAATTTATATATAGATTGGCATGTATTCGGGGCTTTATGGGACATTGTGTGTTTTTGGGACCTTTGTCTCATATTGGTTTTGTTGCTTTTTACTTTAAAATGTGGTCATCCCATGTTTTCTCGAAGGTTCTTTGTGTGTTACTAATAGCATTGCATACTGCAAGACGACACTGACAATTGGCTCCGCCCGAGGGGGTCGATTGGGAGTCCAAAGTTCAAATAATTCAGGTAACTGAATGAAATAAAATTTGGAATTCAAATAACAAATTTGGTATGTGAGTCCAACCCCCAACTCCAAGAGACTGATGGTTCCAAGAGCCGGTGTCTTCAGATGCAATACCGTTACCCAGAAGGGGACCTGGCCAGTTTCACTACATCTGATTAATATGTTTATAGTAGTTAATAGCCCACTAATGTTTGCTGATTGTTTTTGTTAAACTCTAGTGAACAGGTTCACTTTATCCATAAACACATTTAACCTATGATCATGGCATTTAAATCAAATCCAATAAACTTTACTGGCTTGACAAATTCTGAACAACAACAATTCCGAATAATGGGTTATGAACCGCATTGGTTACTAATATCCGTAATGGGATAGCTATTCTTATTGCGTGGGTTTGTTGTTTTGTTTTTCTTTCAGAAATCATGCCCCAGGCCGATCGCCACACATAATCACTAGAGGTCGCCCCTCCAATGTGTGTGACGTAGTGGCCTTAGTCATGTCTCTTACAGTATATGACCGTAGTGCCGTTGTGAGCCACTAAATCTATGTATAAATGTGCAGCTATTAGGGGCGTTATGGTTCATTGTGGTTCTGGGGGCATTGAGGGACCTAAATAACTGAACTGTGCACTTACTATTTTGGAACATAAGAATCATTTGTCCATGATATTGAAAATACAAAGAAACTTGGAATATACTCAATGTTGTAATTAGCTTACATGACTGTAATACACTTGTGGGTTACTAAGGCCATGTTTTCACTAGAGACTTAACCGGCGTACCGCGATAGTGAGGTATGGCGTTATTCCTGATTAGCTCTCTAGTGAGAGCACAGCCTTGTCAAGCATGTGTTTTCGTTTTTCGGGTTGTTAAATGTGTCGCATGTGAGAAAGCATAGAGTCAATCAGTTTCCTCAGACACACACCCCACCCCTGGGCACAAAATCAGCTTGTTGGGGTGCGGATGGTGGGGTGTTTGTGGGTGTTTGGTGGTGTGTGGGTGTGACGTGTGGGTGGGGGGATCGGGTGGAGGGGGACTGGGGGCAATAATGTATAACCCCACCATATCATTAGACGTCCTTGATTGGGCCAAGAATGTCCCGATTTCCTGCAAAGGATGCTTAAGAATGTTGGTATCTTTACTGATGATAGGATCCCTCACATGAAGACTGAATTGCATCATGACATAGTTACGTCAAATTGCTTGGCCTGAGGATATATTGTATTCAACCCAGTTCACTGGTTGTGGTCATCAAAGGTGTAGTGTTAAGTGTATAGCTTCATGCTCATATCTGGAACAGGGATAAATAGCCAAGTTCACACTCGAATCGGGAACTGTGATTTGGAAATAAGTAGTCATCTTTATGCTCAACAATCTTATCGTATGTCGTTTAGATTCAAATAAACGTAGGTTAAGTTTCAATACAAACATAATTCTATAATTTTTAGTTTCGCCCACAAATAGTATGCCTATGCAGACTATTACAATCGTCATCTGCGTGTGTGCGTGTCTGGTGGGATGTGATAACTAGGTTCTCTTGGAGGCACTCCACCACCACCCCCCCCCCCACCCCTACATCAGAAAAATATGATTTCTTTACTAGGTCTTACTTTCACAGTGAGACAATGTCTGAAATAAAACTTCAGAGACATCGAGTTAGCCGATTGCACAGTAACCTGAATTTCAATGCCAAAAAATCTATCTATATGTCTACTGCCCTGAGAATAACGTCAAACCTGCTCTTGCCCCGGCTCGGTCTCTGGCTCGTGCAAGCATAGACGAGGAATGCATTAACTCCATGTATAAGTGAAGGAGGAGAAAGATGACACCTTCACGCCGGTCTCCTCCATAAATACCAACGCCGTTAGGAAACTGAGTCATCAAGGATTGCGTCCTGACATCCACATACAGAGGCAACTCTCATTATGTCTACCCTTCTTCAAACAAGAAACTGTGATGGACATCCTCGGACGATGCAATCTTCCCAGGAGCTTACCATAGCTACGTGGAATGTACGTGGTCTGAGTGCAACATCAAAGAGGCAAACCTTAGGTACAGACTGTGAACACTATAACATCGATGTTGCATGCATCCAAGAGACTAAAGTAGCTAAACACTCAGAGCAGCACCTACAGACAGGCCATAAGCTAGTGCTCATGGAGCAAGAACAGGCCACATACCGGGGCTTAGGCTTCGTAATCGGACCACGGGTCTTGGATCATGTCATTAGTTTTGGATACGTCAGTGATCGCATTGCATTCATCGACCTGGCTAAACCTACAGGAAAAGACACCACCACTGAGTGTCGAATTGTCAAGGCATACGGCCCAACTAACGAAAGAGCCAAAGAGAAGCCAGCAATATTGGATTCCTTCTATGTAGAGTGACTTCCGCCATTACAATCCCAGCAAGATGGCAACTGTTCATGTGTGGAGATTTCAACTCCAAGCTGGGTAAACTCGGAATTGCGGACAAAGGGTCAGGATTTGGCTTATGCATGGGATTCTATGGAGAGGGCACACGCAACAGCAATGGAGATGCACTGGTGGCAATCCTTAGTTCCAATGGCCTATTTGTCACAAATACAGCTTTCACCTGACACCATGGACTGGACACATTACTGATCGCAAAGCCCCAAATGGTTCGAAGGCTACAACAGCTGTCTTCAACCAAATAGACTTCATACGATGCAAGACAGAAGCAAAACCCTTACTCTGGAATGCTCGCTCGTATGGAGGCACAGAACTCAATTCTGACCATAAGCTAGTCATTACACGCCTTCAGATGAACGATCTCTACCTAATATTTAAACACCAAACCAGGCAAGAGGTAGAGTCACCTACAACTTACCCAAGCTCATCAGCGACACTGACATTCAAATGTCATACAAAAAACCCCTTGGGGAGCAGATAGCTAACATCGATGTCAGCTCCGATCCAAATTAAGCCCTAGCCAAAATACTGAAATCTGTGGAATCCTCGGCTACCATAGATGTTCTTAAAAACAACCAAACTAGGTATACTGACGACCCTCTAGTAGTAAAACCATCAGCAGAGCAGAAAGGATTACGGCTGCGCATCTATCAAAGTGGCCGAAGTGAAGACCGCACCAAACTACGCTGGGAGCGCAATATTATTCTGCACCACATTAGCGAATGCTTAAAAGCTCTTGCTATTGAACAGGCAGACTCCCTAGCAGATGAAATCACTGCCACGGATGACTGTCACAAAATGTGTTGGGCAGCCCGAGCCCTTACAGACTACACATCACGACTCACTGTGCATAACTCTGAAGGACACTTTATCGGGACTGACCAGGGCAAAGCCGAGGAGATTCGAGAATGGGTCAAGGAACTGTTCACTGACAACGATGATGAGCCCTTGCACTCGTTTTCAGGAGACCCCATGCCATTACTAACACCAACTAAAACAGCAGAAGTTGAGAAGGCACTTAAAGCCCTGAAAAATTAACGTGCATCTGGACCTGATGGCATGAGCAATGACCTATTCAAATAGGCATGTGTCATCACAAAACCAATCCCGCACCTAATAAATTCAGCTTTTATTCACCACCTTCCAAGCGATGCTGTAGACCAAGGCACCCTTATCGCACTACCCAAGCCCAAGAAGCCACCTGCAGCCCATTGTGCTCCTCAACAGCATACAGACAATCCTATCCAATGTTACACTATGCCACATCCGAGACAAGATCGATTACTTCACTTGATCATGTCAAAGTGGCTTCAAACGTGGACGCAGCTGCACATACATTGTTTGGGCTCAACGTATTGGTAGTCATGTCCAAACACTGAGACTTCCACAAAATGGGCATTGACATGTCACGAGCCTTCGACACAATTAAACGCTCAAAGATCCTAGATGTACTATGCCAGGCCAGTTGCAATGAAGATGAGCTACGACTAGTGAAACTACTGCTTGCAAACACCAAGCTGAGAGTAGGAGTCATGTCAGTGAAGTCTGTAGAGTTTGAGACACCAATCGGCTCCCCACAGGGAGATGGTCTATCTCCGGTGCTTTTCACCTGCTACCTTGCTGCCACAATGAAATCTGTGCGGGAAAGTTCCACAAGACCAAACCCCCATGGTCAATACTGGGCATGCTGCTAGAAATGGAATATGCTAACGATGTAGACATCATAGACGAGGATAAGAAACCCCTTGACGAACTTCTCCCAATAGCTGCAAGCAAACTAAAAATTGAGAATCTCTTTAGGAATGCATCCAAAACAGAGTTCACCCACATATACCTATCGACAAAGCATGAAACTATAGAAAATGACGACCCTCTTCGTGGCGGCGGACCATGGAGGAAAAGTAAAATCCTGAGCTCACTGCTTTGCAGTTCTGCTGACATTTCTGCACGCTGCGTCATGGGGAACATAGCTTCCCAGTTCTTCTGGAAGGTATGGATTCGTAGATCAGAGATGCCCTTGATAAAGAGGCTACGTTTATACAATGCAACATGCGTATCCTTGATGCTCTATAACTGTAACAGCTGGGCAGCTCCAAAGGTAGCTCTAGACAAACTCGATGCCTGCCACCGCAAACACCTAGGCACCATCACTGGATACCGATGGCCAGACAGCATAATTTCCAATGATGCACTATACAAGATGTGTAATACGTTGCCGCTGTCTGTAAAAGTCGCCCACCAAAGATGGTCCATGTTTGGCCATGTGCTAAGGATGCCAGCAGAGACACCAGCACAGAGAGCCTTGGAATTCGCCCTACTCGGAGCCAGCAAATACAAAGCCAGGAGAGGATGTCATATCGTAAATCTGTTAAGCGTGCTACAAGGTTACCTCAAGAAAGCAGGACTTGGTACACCCAAGTCAAGAATGGACATGAGGAAGCTAAGGATTTCGGCTGAGGACAAGACACAGTGAGCAAAAGCGAAGAAGGGCTGATTGCAGCTGTAGGGTGTTTCTACTACTACTGCCGCAGAATACAGTAATCATACATGCCCAGTAATGATACTGTGCCAAGCACATCTGGGAACACTCTTCCGGGACAATGCCTAATATCTGACATACCACCCAATCATGCTGTAACAATAACACCACCTCGATCAACTCATTTAGCCCTTGCTGGAATACACCTACATGGCGCAACTGAGTATGATAGTAGGCCAAAACACCAATAATATCACCTGAAGCTGCGTTGCACCAAACCAGGTGCGAGTCCATTGGGCTAGCTGGAAAGCTAAAAATAATAGAAGAAAAAGAAAGTACTCTAAGAGGTAGAGAACGACGTGCGAAACAGCGAGAAAATAGAGTGTCAGACATGGAGCAAGAATTTGGAAACCTGATACAACGCATGGGTACCACACAAGCTATGTGGATTCAACTGGAAACATACAACATGGCGTTCAGAGATTCATTGCAGTTACATGACACAGTTGCGGCACCACCAGCAGGGGCACCTCACAGCTCTTCCCAGCTGGGTCTACCAGTAGGGCCACAGCACGGCTACTGCCAGCAGACACCTCCAACAACGGCAACTCATAGCTACTCCCAGCAGGAACCCACTTCGAATCGTACTTCTCATCATCAGCGCAGTACTGGTGTGTCCACATAGCTAATCATTCCAGAAATGTCAGCATCTCATCTTTCAGTCCTGATCCAGCAAGAAATTACCAAGCAGCTAGAATTCAGAGAACTTTAGCATGAGGATCATCATCTGAGAGGAATTGTTGAGAACAACATTCATCAAGGCAACCAATATCGTACGCACGATAGTTCACAACCGTACCAATGCTTATAGAGTGCCAGCTCACCTTACACCCACTGTGCTGCTCCATCACCTCTATTTCCGAGGGTTCCTGATGTGAGCCAACACATATTGCCTCATGCTTTTCAATATTTCCATTCTGGATCAGCAAACCAGTTCTTGTAATATTCTTATTAAATACCTTCCTTCCCTGGCTCGTCATACATGCCAATGGGTGGTCAGTATATTCCTCATAACAACGGCCAGGTTCTACAAACCATGAGCGTAATAGTTCTTGGACAGCTAACCATAGGTCACGTTGGAAGCGGACCACACCAAGTGCTAACTCCGGATCCTTGCATATACCAAGTGCGAGGCAGCAAGATACGGCACCACCATCCGCTAATCCAGATCCTGCGTACCCCAGCATGGAAAGAAAGATAACACCAGTGCCACCAACTGACATACATAACGGTTCCACACACAAATTCCAGAAGTTCATCAACCTCTGCCATCTGTATCCCCACATAATCAGCTCGGCGCAGCTGTATATCGAGCCAGTGCCAGAATGTCACAGGATAAAGAGATTTCTAACAGCCAGTGACCATCATACAATTCTCTAAACTCTATGGTCAGTAACCTGTTGGAGACTGTGAGCATGCGCAACAATCCTATGTATGACGATGATGTGATACACCCAGGTAAGCGTGTAGCTGCTGGCAATTCCTGCGGTGAAGCTGGTGAGGCAGCACCGGTTACTGAAGAAATACAGATAGCTTCACCACTTAAGCCCGCTAAGCAGCCTTTAGCATGCGCTCCTGTGGGAAAAGAGCCTCCAAATCAGCTTTACATACAGACAGACCAGAAACGAAATCTGCAACGACGCTGTGATTAGCTACATATAATATGTATGGGTATCATTCGAATAAGCTGTGTTTCAGTGAGCTATGGAAGTCGCATGATATAATTGCAGTCCAAGAACATTGGCTCTATATGTTCGAACACGATGTTATATCCAGTAACTCTTACAACTGCTCATCTTATACAAAAACCTCCGGTGAATAGAACCCCACTGACCATTCTGCTTGCTAGAGAGGTCATGGTGGCGTAGCATTCCTGTGGAGTTCTGAACTGGATTCATCTGTTATACATTTGAATGATGGCAGTGAGTGGGTAATTTGCATCATTCTTAAGTGTGGATCTTCCCAAATTCTTCTTATCAACACATACATGTCAAGTTGTTCAAATTGGGATTTCCACTGTCTGTGTGGACCATCATGGATGAATGGTATAGTGGTCGTTCGACTCATGTAAAGTCGGGTCATCATTTCTCCAAACCATTCGCAATTCAACAGGGAACATGCCAGCAGAGAACTTTCCCAACTCGGAAGTACACGATTTTCAACAACCCTGTACTACAAATAGAGGAGTCCGGTCTTGGAGCTCATATTGATGGCATACATTTACCTGTCCCGACTACTGCAGATGACATTACAGCTCTCGCACCATACCTAGCTCCTGACCTGCAAGCATTAGTCTCACTAGTTGCTTCTTATGCATCAGGTAACCAGTATACTATAGGCATGTCTAAAACAAGTATGATCATCTATGACAATAACAGTAGCAAAAGCAAAATAGTGAAATCTCACACCAGCTTCAATAACCAAGAGCTTGCTGTAGTTGATCACGCTGTTTATCTTGGTCTTTTCCAATGGTCAGTGCAGGACCTTGCGCAAAAACGGATAACGAGTAACATAACCACAGCCAAGCATACAGCCTATATGCTTTTTGGTGCAGGCTTTCATGGAAAGGGTGGCTTAGATCCTGCAATATTGTTTAAACAGTGGATAACATACATTCAGCCACGACTTATACCCGGTGAGTGTTAGTCCGATTGAATAGTTTCTAACAATAACACGTAAGCATTGATGTGTAAAAACTGTAGCTATAAATTATAAAACGTTTTACAACTTTCTACATTAAACTACAGATTTATTCTCAATACATTAGGTAGAGTGTGGATCTTTCCTAAAAATCAGAATGACTAATCCAATAACTGTTTCCTACAGCCTAATATTACAGGTTAAAGTGAGTGAAGGTGTGCAAGCCGGGTTAACAAAAAGGAAGCGAACGGCCAAAAGACATAGCATGCAGTGCACACGCTGCGGAAGGGAAAGTCACATTGCAATAGCTGAACACTATTATTAACCCTTCCAAACGGGATGTCCAAATAACTTCAAAGAAAGAAATCAAAGATACATGCAAGCTGTTAAATATTTTGAAACCAATTTGACTTGAAACCAGTGCTGCCTCAAGCAGTAACAGCCTGGAATCAATTTGACAACAGAATAGCAGCAGAATCACTCAAATATCATCAAGAGATAAATATACTAGTGTCCCACATTAAAAGGGTTAATGTAACATAGGAATAAATACATAATTAATACATGAATATTATCATAAATATAAAACTGAATCGGCAGAGAATGTCAACCCTGTGGCATTCTCCCCTGCCAAGGGAAAATGCCTCCTGCCATTCCATCACCTGAAGTATACATATTAATAACTTACCGTTAACCACCAATAAAGGTACTCAATGCAAGTAGTTAACTATTATTTATGCACATTCAATTCATTAAAGCATAATATAGTTCAGATCATTTTGTTTAAAAGATTTATTTGCAATTCAGTTTCCTGTCTCAGCAATAGAGCATACATTCATTTACTAATTCATCAAATGAACTTCACTGTTAAACAAATATCAGTTCATCTAGGTATGTCGTCACCTCTACTTGCATCATCCAATCACCATATCTATCAGGTGGTTTTCTTTCTCTATTTGATCTTCTAGGTTGCACAGTTAGTTCTGCTGAACCAGACACATCATTATGGAGACTGCCTTCTATCGATGGGTTTGTAGCAGCAATATCTTCAACTCTATGTGATGTATCCTCCTCTGCCAACCTTGATACTCTGGGTGATGTAATGTGCCTGTCAGGACTATCGGCCCATGTTATTGTTGAAGTGTGTTCTGATTGAGGAAAATCAGTTACACTGGTGTGTCTGGACCTAGATCTTGCAGGGGTTACATATCTAGGCACCTCTCCAGAACCTCCATCAGAATAGCTGCTAATGGATTCTGAATCATCTGAATCTGACATTATTTGAGTCTCTGTAGGGGATCTAATATGTCTGTTCCTTTGATATCGCGTCTTTGGCATTGTTTGCTCGTCATTGTCTATCTCAGTATCTCGACATGGAATTGACATAAATGGCAGTAACAGATTTCGATGAAGTGTTCGTACTGTACCATTTCTAGTCTCTCTTTGTACCTTGTAAACAGGAATGTCCTTATTTGCGATCTCTATGACGTGATAGATGTCGTTTCCCCCATCGATCAGCCAACTTGTTCCTCCCCTTCAATCCAACATTCCGTACCAGAACATGATCACCTACATCGAGTGTCGATTCTCTTACCTTGCTGCCATACTGGTCCTTATACATCTTACTCTTTTCTGTGACTCATCTGTTGCTAAATCCATTCTCTGTCTCAATCTGCTTGCATAGCCTCAACTACTTGTGCTGCTGATATTGTTCTTAGTGACACCAAGATATGCATCAGTTGCCAATCTCGGATGCCAACCAAACATCAAATAATGTGGTGGAAATCCTGTCGTCTCATACTTTGTAGCATTATATGCATGAACAAGTGGCGCTACATACGACCTCCAGTCTGTGTTCTGATGTTCCTCAAGTGTACCTAACATCTTGATTAGAGTCTGGTTGAATAGTTCAACCATTCCATTTCCCATGGGATGGTATGGAGTGGTTCTGGTCTTGTTAACTCCTGCTATCATACACAGCTCACGAATCACACAGCCTTCAAAATTTCTCAATTGATATTATGGAATCGGGCTGGAAATCCATAGTGAACAATGACATTCTCAAACAATACTCTTGCAGTTGTCTGTGCGAATTGATTACGTGTAGATATTGCCTGATGGTAGCACATAAAATGGTCCGTGATTAACAACACATTTTCGTAGCCACCTTTCAGTCTCTCCAATGGAAGATAGTCGATAAACACACGTTCCATTCCCTGCGAACTTTCGATAGAAACAAGTTTTGCTCAACATGGGTCTTTCGCCGAATGCATCGTCCACATTGATCCACTTTCTTGTGCACATCCACTTCCATACCAGGCCAGTAGAACCTATGTCTGACAAGCCACAGTGTCCGGTCTCGACCTTGATAGCCAACATCATCATGAAGTCCCTTCAATACTCTGCTTCTGAATGAAAATGGCAATGCTAGTTGGTAGACACTCTTTCCTTCAAACTGAGTTGCTCTGTACAAATACCATCACGAAATTGAAATCTTTTCCACTCCATCATATGTTTCTGCGCTTCCTTTGTTTCTCTCATTAGTTCTGTTGGTCTAGACAGTCAGAAGCAGAGTATTGAAGGGACTGCATGATGATGTTGGCCATCAGGGTCGAGACAGGACACTATGGCTTGTCAGACATAGGTTCTACCGGCTTGGTAAGTAAGTGGATGTGCACAAGAAAGTGGAGCAAGTTCCTACCAGCAACGGTAGAAGTACATCAGAGAACACTGATGCTTTTCCAGAACATCATCTGCGACCAGACACGAAGGGAGTTTGATCTGACATTGCGTCAACTCTCACTCAAGATGGCAGATGACAACAGCTGGTTCTCGTGGATAGCAATAATCCTGAGGAAATATGGCCTCCCTAGCACTCATGAATTAACCGCTGCACCTCCATTAAAGAACCAATGGAAAAAGTGTGTAAACTCCGCTATTCACTCCTTCTGGACAAGAAGCCCACGGCAAGAAACCCAGAACATGAGGTCGTTGCGATATATGTCAAGAGACCAATTCATTCTGAATAGAGCACCGCCAGTCTGGTTGACTTCCGTCTCATCCCTCCATGAGACAAAGAAAGCCACATACAAGGCTAGCGCATTAACAGGTAGTCTGCGTCTCCAAACCTCACATAGAAAGTCCAGGATTGGGCCCAAGTGCAGGGTATTGCATTTAAATGCAAATGCAAATGTTTGGAAATGATTCAAATGCAAATGCAAGTGCAAATGCAGCGTAGTGTCATTGTATTTAAAAGCAAATGAAAATGTTTGCAACTTATTCAAATGCAAGTGCAAATGCAATTGCAAATGCAAATGCAAGTGCAAGTGCAAATGCAAACGCATTTGCAAATACATTTGAATATTTGGGCACACGTCTGGTACTGAAATTCTGAGTATGCATCATCCATCTATGTATCTGCTGGTAGTGACTATTTTTTGTAAAACATTTTTCATACCAAGGAGACTATTCTTGAAATTTTACCACTGGAATGACTGTCTTGCTTATTGAATCAGTCATTCCAGTGGTAAATTTTCAAAAATTTTCTTCCCCTGGTCTGCAATGGACATTTCTCGAGACCACTGCAGAGCTGTTTTTGGCTGATATGAGCGTTAAAGGGTTAAGGTGTAACCAGTAAAGCATTGATTTGTCATATTCCTAAATATTATGTTGATAATTTTGACGGGTAATGTCATTGATCGCCATTGCACCCTATGGAAGCAACATGTGTCAGTCAAATTTCTTTCAAAATAATTATCAAATAATATGCATCTTAGTCACACATGGCTGAGTATGCGCTTATAGTCAGACTGAATGACATGCTCTTCTAATCACAACGGGCGAACAGTAAAATTGTTATCTCTTATAATGCAAATGGATGTTCAAAAGGCCAATCCTGACAACTAATGGATTAAGAGATTTTTGAATGAATGGAGTTAACACCCTACCCTATTCATAGATTGGGCAACCAGAGACATATTACTAAGCTCACGCTAATTACTTTGAAAGGATCTTAACAAAGAATATAGGGAGTACTGGTTGAGTAGACTGTACTGTAGTCACAAGTGCTCGAGTGACCACCTGTGTTTTGGGGCTAAAAGATTGCGGTTCTTTAACACAGATGATCATATGAATATTATTCATTTTTCATGAAAATCAACGTATTGACTAAAGCAACAACAACGTTTAGTCCAATTGTTTCATTACAATTCTGGTGCCCAAACCGGTCAAAACCAGCCTTTGTCGTTGTCTTTGCAAATGGCCACGCACAAAGCGTCAACACAGCCCCAGCCATCTGCTGCAAGCCACAATTCCAGGGGCAACACCATACCATACTGTAGCGCGTGGGGGTACGGGCTGGTCCACTCTGCTGCTCCACTCCATTGCACTGCATGTACAGGATGCGTGGCAGGGCTGGTTAGCTACAGTTCTTGGGGTAACGGATCCCATATCGCGACTCTCCAAAAAGTACAAAGATCGACTTCTAGAGCCGGTGGAATGAGAACGTTCCAGTGCGGCCGTGTGACCATTGCTGCTGAGATCGAACCTCACTGTCTCATCCCAACTATTAGTGTCACCGGTTTGACGGTCGATACCTCACTTTAGGAGTCTGGACATGAAAATTAATCTAAAAATATATACTATACAAACAATGGTACTCATTTGCGAGTAGACGAGAGAAAATATACAGTACATAGAACTAAGTTGGTGTCTTGATAAAGTGGATTCGTCAGAGGTACCTAACCGATCTGTGTATATCATTGAGGTATGCCTGCAAGGGAGCGTCCTAACGAGGCTACGTATGTATTTTAATATAAACCATTATACCCCTAACAAAAATATTATTGTTGCAAGAGGAAAGTGCCTCGTGTGGGCCTCCGTCACAGGAAAATGCATTCAACACCGAAGCGGAGGAAGAGAGCTGGAAAAAAGGGCCACTCTCTTGTTCAAACATAAGCTAAGTGTGGTGTGAGTCTACCTAGTGAAATTTTAATTAATGTCATGCACGCTGTATTACGTGAAGATGGGGTGGATGATTTCCGAAGAATTCAAACTCCGTCAACTTATGTAGGTCCAAGATACTGCATTGGTAGTTGCTACTTTATTTATGTGGTCCTTCTGCCAAATTCTAATCTAGCATTTAGTTGTTAGATTTACCTCCAAGCTTTGGCCACAAGTGGCAGGGATTTCTACTTACCTTTTGACACATGAGCCTAACTGGTGAAGATGCTTGGTTTCCCAAAGGTCAGCCTACAGAGCATCTCCCTCAGAAAGGCAGCGTGCGGACATGTTATGGAGTGACAGCTTCAGAATCACATAATGATCTGGTTACCTGTCACACCATAACAACATATAACATCACTAGGACAAGTCCCCATTTACATAAGCAATTTGGAAAGCGCATAACAGTTTTATGGCGGGGAGTAAGAGGTAGATATCCATCTCCAGCTACCTTCCCGTGAGGGCGTGGTGGGTTATAAGACCACACCCAGTCACTGTACGGAGTTAGATGGAGATCTGCATCCCGTCCATCACCAATGTGTCAGGGGCGGATCATTTCTAAATCCGACTCCGGCGAACTAACGTTTGCCTGTCATTAGGGTTAAGTTTCAGAATGCCCAGAGATGCACTGCTGGCTGGTTTTACATAATATTTTTTTGCAGTGCTTTATACTTTGGCAGGGTTATCTATGCTAACTAGTATCTGAAGATACAGTGGGACTGTATGCAAAATCGGAACTTTGGTCTTCACCGCTCGGAAATCCCAATAGTTGTCCAATTTGGATCATGCCAACATGACAAATGGGAGTTCCAGACAATTTATAAGCCTTGCGGCTGGAGGAGCATAGAAAGAGACAACCACTCAATATAATAAGAGGCCCTAAGGTATTTGGCAATTTTACACAATCTAGCCAGTGTGCGGTATTACATATCTGCTACATTCGGAGAGGAGGCTCATACAAATATCTCCTAAGGAGTGATTGTCCCTAACTAATTAAAACCTATCCTATCGAGCTAGAATAGCCAGCTTTAGTCAATCACATGTCAGGTTCGCTTAATGTGAACATGAACAGGACCTCAGTGTAAAATTGATGCTGGGGAAATGTGATAAAGATTTAATGTTGCTGCATAGTATAGCCTAGCGTACTGCAGTACTACAGTTTTATATAAAATAAACAAAACAAGTAACTAGGATGGCTGCTTACCATACACATAACTAACTAGTACAGTAGTGGCAGTGAATCAGGTCATAGAAATCTGCGGTGCTCGTTTGTCATAAGCACAAAAACAAGTATAATATTTACATAAAAATACAAATTATAAAATGCGGTCTCAGGGGTTGTACCTATTAGTCATCAGTACCTGTAAGGAAATAATGAATACAAAAGCTAAATGAGTACCTAATAGTCATCGCGACGGAAAAAGTTCATAAATCTCTGTGGATACTGTGTTACAGATGAGGAATGCAAGATGGCACGATTCTGAAGTTGCTGGGAAATCTCGGTAGGCGAACTGTTGATGCGGTTCACTCTCAAAGATGGTGAAGAAGAACGACTGTAATCGGATGTCCACTAGATAGCTAATACAATAATTAATCGGAATGTTAAATAGTGTTCATCTGGTAACGGAAATTTGAAAGTTGCCCGTAACATGAAAGGCTACAGTTCTAATTTATAATTAAACAATGCATCTACATTACTGGGTACACCGTACAAGGTATATCGCATAGCTCTTGTGGTGTACAGGCAGAGTCACACCAGACTGTGGCCTTAAAGTTAATTAAACACAAGACATGTTGCGCAGAGCTTTGAATACCACTTTTATGTACGGTTCAGCAGATCTGATGAGTTGTCCACCAAGAGTCACCACTTGTTCTACATACTGAAGAGATTACATATGGGCCGCCAGGCCCATCTGCAGGAAGGTTCCGCTAGGTGTTGGTAGTGAGGGAGTCTTCTATTCAATTAGTTGACCCCATATGGTCGTCCGAAGGGCTACAAATACTTATACACCTGTGCAAAAGTTAAGCACCAGCAAAAACAATAGAACGTAGAAACATGATGGTACAACTAGGCTGCCATACTTTTTGTCCCCGCGTTAGCTGACATAATTCCAAGTACGAAATGCACATGCATGCATGACTTCACGCCGCTTGATGTCCGTGCGTGGCGGGAAACAGCACACGTGTTCATTTATGTAAAAGTCCAGTTTGAGGTGTAGAACATTACATACAGATTTAGGCGACAAGATTAGGAATTTTGTGTTCATGACCGTGGTTTATTTGTACAGAGAGAATTAGCTCTTGATTGTGAACCGCTATGGCAAGACGAAGGTTAAGTGATCGTGTGAAATGGCAAATCATAGGCATGCATACCACTGGTATGTCAGGCAGAGAGATTGGCAGACAGCTGAACATTAACCATACTGTAATCAGTCGTTTGATTGCAAAACATGGGCAAACTAACGAGGTGAAGGACAGGCCTAGATCTGGAAGACCGAAGAAGACTACTGCCCGTGATGATTGAGCCCTAGTACGCCTTGTGAGGAGATCTCCATTCACCAACAGCAGAGTGCTCAGCCAGCAATGGGAAACGCGCAATAGAGTGTCAATGTCTACCGTCAAAAGGAGACTGTATGCTGCTGGCATGAAAGCTAGGAGACCTGTCAGACGTCCTCTCCTCACTGCACACCACAAAGAGGAGCGTCTGAGGTGGTGCAACGAAAGAAGACGCTGGAACATGAGATCCTGGAGACGGGTACACTGGTCCGATGAAAGTCAGTTCCTGCTTCATGCCACAGATGGTCGAACTCGTGTATGGAGGTCCAGACGCACGGCGTACGACCAACGTAACATCATGGAAGAAGTTCCATTTGGTGGAGGTTCCGTTATGATATGGGGGTGCATCTCATTTGATTGTAAGCTGGATCTGTTGACTGTACCTGGAACACTAAATGGACAAAGATATCAAGATTCCATACTGGATAGAGTTGTGGTCCCTCATTTTGTAAATCATGCACCTGGAACCCACCCTATATTCATGGATGACAACGCCCGACCACATCGTGCCAGAGCTGTGCATGAATACCTCCGCCAGAATGCCATCGAAACCCTACCATGGCCAGCAAGGAGCCCTGACATGAACCCTATTGAGCATATCTGGGACATTCTGGGAAACATGGTGAGAAGGAGGGATCCTCCTGTGCAGAACCTACAGGAATTAACAGACGCACTCCATCTTGAATGGCAACGAATACCACAATGGCGTATCAGTCGGTTGGTGACCAGCATGAGACGTCGTGTCCAGGCCGTCATCCAGGCACAAGGTGGATATACCCGGTATTAACAATGACAGTCTCAAACTCGTGCACAGATGTTAAACTTCGTTTTCAGACACCATTAATGACAATCTAGCCACGTGTGTCAACTGTAGGGCAATAGTTGTCAGTTGTGTCAACGTAACCATATTCAGGCCTCGTTTTCAAGTTCAAACAAAAACATACAGTGTTTCCCCACCATCATAATCAGCATTCCTCTAGTTGCATTATTACCTCTTGCACAAAGATGGATGGGTACATAAATGTTTATGCTATTGCTTTCTTCATAGCACATGAATATACCCTCGCATGTGCGTAAAAATAGGGTGGTGCTTAACTTTTGCACAGGTGTATAGATGCGGATGTTCGATTGCTGACCAGAGAATGAGAACTGAATTCCGGAAGGCACTGCTGCGGTGTCATGTACCACAGTCTGGCCACACAACCTACCTCGTGCTCTCTCTTGCCGAAGTGTGGTCACGAGTCTTGATTTTTCCCTCCTGTTATACTACTCCTGATGTCAGAGGTAGGACGCCCAGCCAATCGGAGGGCGGTCTGTAGCCAATCAACGTACAGCTAGGAAGGGTGAGGACGCTATCACGTGATAGACATTCTCCCTATTCATTTAATACATACACGCGATTATGACGTCCCGGAAACTTTGAAAATAATTTCAATGGGCTAATTAAGGATAACTCGGCCATTTCTTGTCCGATTTTAAAAAGGTAAATAGTTTTGGAATCCTCGTCTCATTCCGGTCCTGGTACCTACCGACAACCACGAGAATAGCTAAATTTAAAGAAAGTACCGGCACCGACTCAGTACACTTTAGTACGCATTCTCTCCCAATGCCGACACATGTTGTCAGGGAAGCTCTGACGCACGCGCATGTGTGCTACGCGATCTCACAGACTTAGCAATTTCATAGAAACCTCTCTCATATGGCTCTATACACGTGTACTATCCTACCCAGGGGGGCGTGCTTGGAACGTACCAGGAGCTGTCGTTCCTTACTCAACCGAGCTGGAACGGTCCGTACCCATCCGGCCGATCCACGCTACACCACACCCTCCTAGTTGGACACCCGTGACAAACGATACCACATCGCAGATTGAAAGCATGGGAGCATGCTAGGCAATAATTCTAGCATAGCCAAAAGGAGTAGTGACACGATAGATGCGTAGTTTAATCAGAGAAGAGCACATAGAGGTGCGAACGAGTTTGGGAGGGAGGCATACTTTTAGTTTTGCTTTTTGGCCTGGTACTTATTTTTCTAGGCCTTTTTTTTTTTGCTATTGCGGTGCATGCTCTTTTATTTTGTTTATTATCATGATTGGACTAAACAATAGCTCGCATGGTCATTCTCTTGGTGACAGATAATTAAATTTCCGCCGAGAACGCCCAAGCACCAACGTACGCAAATTAAGATATAAAAATATAATATATAAGAAAATATGTATAAAATACACAGTAACAACAATGTAATATCACAGTAGAAGTAATATTAATTACGTATGCTGCATACTAATTATATGAAGATATGCATACAGTGCGGCTTGTTTTGGTGGGTCCGCACGGATAGCTCTCGCCATTCCAAATCCGTCTCATCATACTAACACGAGAAGAAAAATAATAAAGAAAAATGGTATATAATAAGAAAAACTTGTTCATCAGGCATCCCCAACAGCCTGATAGCTGGGACGG
This sequence comes from Chaetoderma sp. LZ-2023a, assembly GCA_034401795.1. Taxonomy (NCBI): domain Eukaryota; kingdom Metazoa; phylum Mollusca; class Caudofoveata; order Chaetodermatida; family Chaetodermatidae; genus Chaetoderma; species Chaetoderma sp. LZ-2023a. Next base: position 10,773,296 of record CM067359.1, read on the forward strand.
CATGACAGTAGTAAAGACATATTCGCTGCGGTATGTTGTGTATTTACAACACAGGAATTTGCAGTGATTATTTTGCTGAGACGCACCTAGGCAATAATCTGTGTCGCTGTGTTGGATGACCGTAGTCAGCCAAGTGATGGGGTTTCCATTTCAAAAACATATATAGTAAAAAGAAAAGTATTTCAAAAATAAATATAATGGTTCTATCTTCAGCACACCTAGTCACACATTCTGCTGCATCCACGACAATAATGGCCCCAAACGTCTGCTGAAAAGTTGCCCCTGCGAGTTTGAGTTCCATGACTCATACCTGACAGCTGTGGCGGGTGGTCTTCTGGGGCTGATATTACGTTATCTATGTTAATAATGTTCTCAGTGCTCAGGTTTGATGAAGCTGCGGACAGGTTAGCGGAGGCACTAGTGGCGGTGGTGACAATGATGGGTGGAGTCCTGATGGCTGCTGGTTCCGAAGTTGCTGTCATCACGGTGGTGGTGGCGGTGGTGGTAGTGGTTCTTTCTTGTGGTCAGCTGAATGATGCGAAGATGTTGCGTGATGGTGTCGCTCCAGTGGTTGCAGAAATTTTAATATTTTTGAATTTTTACATTTTAATTTTTTTTTTTTTTTAAACTTTCCCTAACTTTCTTAACTCTTCATAATACTTTCGTGGCCAATTATAACATAAAATAATAATAATAAGAAAACAGCAGAATTTGGTTTGTGACACGAAAATGGCCTAATGCTCGATCTTCACTAGTGGCGAATTTGGAGAGAAGATGAAGTTTCAGTGCGCGGTTTCCTCATTTTATACTTTTCGTGACGTCACAGGAGGGTGGAGGACCACGCGAAAAAGTTTCAGAGTGAGCCGTTCACTCCATGTATGGAATTATTTAACTTTCGTTCTCTTGGAGTCCGATCATATATTCCCTTCATAAAAAGAACGTATATATATATATATATATATATATATATATATATATATATATATATATATATATATATATATATATATATATATATATATATATATATATATAAGAAGGTAGGATAGCCACTTTCATCCCCACTCGGCAGAAAGTCTGGTCTCCGATCGGAGTTAAAATCTTGAACTATTTAATCCTTTGGAAGCTCACCTTTTAATTAGTGTGATGAAGTTTTTGAAGCTGGATGCTCAAATTTCCGGCTGGAATGCCCTATGGGGTGTGGGAGAGCATGATGACGTCAGCGACCGCGGCCCAGACTCACCACCTCTTGCCTCCTCCATCACGTTTGTGGTAGCTTCGTGGGAGTGCGGTTCTTTTGTTTATAGCCTTTGATCCAATTTATCGGAAAATAGAAGTGATGATCACGTGATTCTTGTTTTGAAAGCACGTAATTGATTGGATGCTTAAGCAATGTGTATATATGTGGCGATTGATGCTGTTGACTGTACGTATTGGATGCGAAAAATGGAAATATATGTTTCGTTATTCTGTTCCTTAGAACAGCATCCCTTTATATGAGCACGATCTTTCACATGTGCAGCCTCTTGTGTGTAGTAAGTTTATTCCAGCCTGTGTTGATTGGTGGCTGGAATATGTAGGTAAGAGAATATTTGAAAATCTCCACAGTGTTATACTGTCTAGGTTTTGACGCTGCTTCATCAGCCCGTACACTAATGATTTGTATATGCAGTAGAACAGTCTTGTCGTAATCTCAAAACCGATCACGCACCTAATCAATTCAGCTTTTATGCACCACCTTCCCATCGACGCTGTAGGCCAAGGCACTCTTATCGCACTACCAAAACCCAAGAAGCAACCTGGGCCCCCAGCCAATCTGCAGCCCATTGTGCTCCCCAACAGCATACGGAAAATCCTATTCAATGTTACTCTATGCCGCATGCGAGACAAGATTAATTACTTCACCTGATCATATCATAGTGACTTCAAATGTGGACGCAGCTTCACAGACATTGTATGGGCTCAATGCATGCTTGGGTCGGTAGTCATGTCCAAACACTGGGACTTCCACAAAATGGGTATTGACATGTCACGAACCGTCGACACACGTAAACACCCAACGATCCTAGATGTACTACACCAGGCCAGCTGCAATGAAGATGAGCTACGACTTGTGAGACTACTACTTGCAGACACCAGGCTGACAGTACGAATCAAGTCCGCGAATTCTGTAGAGTTTGAGACATCAATCGGCTCCCCACAGGGAGATGGTCTATCTCTGGTGCTTTTCACCTGCTACCTTGCTGCCACATTGAAATCTGTGCGGGAAAGGTCCACAAGACCAAACACGCCAGTGTCAATACTGGGCATGCCGCTAGAGATGGAATATACCGACGATGTGGACTTCATAGACGAGGAAAAGAAAACCCTTGACGAACTTCTTCCAATAGCTGCAAGCAAACTAAAAATTGAGAATCTCTTTATGAATGAATCCAAAACAGAGTTCACCCACATATACCTATCGACAAAGCACGAAACTATAGAAAAGAATGCTGCGTCATGGGGAACATAACTTTCTTGTCCTTCTGGAAGCTATGGATTCGTAGATCAAAAATGACCTTGATAAAGAGGCTACGTTTATACAATGCAACCTGCGTCTACTTGATGCTGTATAACTGTAACAGCTGGGCTGCTCCAAAGGCAGCTCTAGACAAATTCGATGCCTGCCACCGCAAACACCTACACACCATCACTGGACACCAATGGCCAGACAGCATAATTTCCAACGATGCACTATACAAGATGTGTAATACGTCACCGCTATCTGTGAAAGTCGCCCAGCAAAGATAGTCCATGTTTCGCCATGTGCTAAGGATGCCAGAAGAGACACCAGCACAGAGAGCCTTGGAATTCGCCCTACTCGGAGCCAGCCAGCAAATACAAAGCCAGGAGAGGACGTCATTGTATAAATCTGCTAAGCGTGCTACGAGGTGACCTCAAGAAAGCAGGACTCGGTACATTCAAGTCAAGAATGGAGCTGATGAAGCTAAGGATTTCGGCTGAGGACAAGACACAGTGGGCAAAAGCAAAGAAGGGCTGATTGCAGCTGTAGGGGATGTTTCTGCTGCTACAGCCGCAGAATACAGTAATCATACATACAGTCGTGTTCTTAATGATAATTAGGACAGCATAGCTGACGGTAATTTATGGTTTGATCTAAACAGCTCCATGTCTTGCGGATGCCAAGTCGACTGACCCCGCCAAGCTGGACTGTATACCTGGTAGGCAGACTGCCAAGCATCCTCCTCTATAGGTAGGACGAGTATCACCTCACCTAGACCAAACTTAATTATTACCGTACAGCTCAGAAAGTGCGTGCCATAGTTTACAGTTTTACAAACCGTCGTATGGAGATTGTGATACAGTCATCCTGAGTGTCTGTGTCCCTGTCATGTTGGTGAATTTGATTGATACACGTGGCTGCTTATCTGTGGGCGAATCTTGCGCTGTGAAAGTTTTTATTACAGGAGGCGGGGTACCGCGATACTTGTGGTGTCAACTTTATAGGACATGATGTATTTCACTCTGTAATGGTTGAGTCCTATGACGGGACAGAGATACTTTAGAGCATGGATGACCATGGTGGGTGCTGTCGTACTTGAATCAATCAATTATCGAATTTCCTTTCGGTAGTAAAATCCTACTCGATACTGGCCACAGACTATGGGCATCTTGCTCTCTTAATAATATTGACTGTTATTACGTGTAATTGAGGTATCTTTGTTTAGCTGATTGTCCCTCATTTCCGTATGATCGGTTGTCCGCACACCAGATAAGTGGGTGCTTGCAGAAAATGTTGGTTCGTGCTGATGATGGTGGTGTTCTGTTGTAGAGAAGTCAGGGTTTCAGTGTGGGGCTGGCGTGGTGTGGGGTAGGATCCAGTTTTCCACGCTGGGGAATGCCGATAATGTTGCTGTTGCAGAAAAATCGGGTTGCAGTGAGTTACGAACTCACCGCATTCGTGCGGTAGGGAATGTTGGGCAGTTGTGGTCGGGGATGCCCTTTGGATGGGTAATCTGTCATAGTTTTTAAGTACCGGGAATATTCGAGCCGAGAGTCTGCTGAACAGGCTGCTTCCCCGCCCACCACCAGCAGGCATGACTGGGGTGCGGGATGCCACCTCTTCTGTAGCAGCTGACTCTCTCATATCTGAAGATTGACAGTCAAGAGACGACGAGAGGAGTGTGAACTGGATGGGACGTGTAATGTCCGAAATTGGTGCAGAGGTGAGGGACGCCAGTTGGAACGGGGGTGGTGGTGCTAATGGATGGGGTGCACATTGGAATGGGAGTGGTCCGACGATTTTATGTCTTGGAGTGAGAGTGCAACGAGTTGTGTGGTTTTCCTGTTCTCTGCAACAGGTCAAGGCCTCATCAAGCCTCTTCACTTCCATGCTATTTATTATATGTTCCTCCCCACAAGAAACATGGCTCAGGGCAGCCTCAGCTTCCGCTTGTGGTAACTCTATAAATGGGGTAATAGCATGAAGTGGGTGGGAATGGGAAGAGGTCGGCGGAACAACCTTTCCGTCCTTCCCCTTGGACAGCTCAAATGAGAAAGTCTTCAGATGCGACTTCCCAGACCATGTAGACCCGCTCTGAGGAGGGAGAGTACATATCTCGTCATCATCCTCAGCATTAGTAATATGTTCGCCAGGCTCCTGGCTGGGTAGGAGAGAGGTCGAACTGGCACCGCAGTGCTCTGGACTAACGTCGGGAATACTTGTTTCCGTAGAGACATCTGTCTGGGTACTGGTGCTATGTGGAATGCCCAGTCCGAGCTCTGGTACCGGGTCGTCACTAACACAAGTTTTAAGTTGATCGAAGTGCATGACTGAGGTCAGGCCATCCAAGGCACAGATGGGGTAGGTCACGTCTGACTCCTTACCTACCACCACATAGGCGCCTTTCCACTGGTGACTCAGTGTACGCAGCACATTTGCAGAACGTCACGAATCATGAACCCAAACCATTTTTCCCGCCTCATACATGTCCCCATGCACTCGCCGGTCATGCCATATTTTCTGACGCCAGTGTGTAGTGGATAATGTTACACTCACTAGCTCATGGGACTGCTCTATCTGTTGCTGCATGAGCTCTATGTAGAGAGATGGTGAATTTTACTCTCCTGGAATCCTGGGCATGGCCAGATCCAGGGGTAAGGCTAATTCACAGCCTAACATTAACCGAGCAGGGGTATAACCCATGCTGGAATGTGTCAAAGTGCAGTATTTCATGAGCACATATGGGAGTCGTATATCCAAATTGCGACAACCAAGGTGTGTTTCCTTAATCAACATCTCTGCCAAGGTTTGATTGAACCTCTCTGCCATCCCATTGCTGCATGGTTGATAGGGCGTAGTATGAGTCTTGACTATATGAACCAATGTGCAGAGCTCGGAAATTAGCTAGCTCTCAAAATTACTTCCTTGGTTGGAGTGCAATTCATAAGGCATACCAAAGCAGCAGAACACATTGCTAGTCAGGTCCTCCGCTACTGCGAATGCCTCTTGGTCCAGCAAAGCGAATGCTTCTACCCACTTCATAAAATAATCTTGCAATACGAGGATGTACTTGTTTCCTTCATCCGTCGTATTCAAGGGTCTGGGCACATCAATAGCCACTCGCTCGCATGGTGCACCAACAATTTTCAATTGTAACGGTGTGTAATGGTGCTAGCATGGGACACATATGGCGACCCGTGCCTTTACACTATTGCGTATCCCGATCCAATAGAATCTCTGTTTGATGTGATCCACTGTTCTCTCTACGGCCAAATGTCCAGTGTTGTCGTGAAGTCGTTTGAGTATGATTACATGATACCGTTCAGGAATCACAATCTGGTTATTAATGTAGAGGATGCCACCTTGTATATGACGTTCTCCAAACCGCTGATAGTAATATTTGGCTGTCGCAGAAAGTGGGGTAACAGATTCCTTAGGAGGATGCACCCCCTATATATTCTGTGTTTGTGCATCTGTTGCTTGTTCATGAGCGACCGTCTCCAGATCCCACTCTGCACACTGCAGTTCGGGGAACACGGGAGATGGCTGTGTTGCATTTGTCATGGTGGTGGCCACTTCTTGTTCTTCCTTGAGCCTAATTCTGCTCAAGGCATTGGCATTTCCATGCAGCTTACCGAGTCTATGAACAACATTGTAGTTAAAGGCCTGCAGGGATTCCTGCCACCTCACTACTTGGCCCTCCAGATTTTTTAGTTTTCTGAACCAGCGTAGTGAAACACGATCTGTACATAGTGTAAATGGGCACCGATACAGAAAGTGTTTGTAATATTTGACAAAATATACTGCAGCTAACAATTCCCTATTAGTGGTCGCAGAACGTTTCTCTGTTTTGTTCAGAGTACGTGAACCGTAACCCAGTACCTGCTCTGTTCCATCTTCTGTGACCTGAGATAAAACTGCACTTATTGCATAAGAAAATGCATCAGTGTCTAAGATGAAATCGAGGTTAGGTTTAGGATGAGCAAGAATTGGTGTGGTTGTCAAATGTGCCTTCAGCATGCTGAAGGAACCTTTGCACTCACTCGTCCACTCGAATGGTAGATCCTTCTCAGTAATCTGGAATAATGGTGAGGCAATCTCACTAAAGTGGCGGATGTATCGACGATAGTACTGGCAGAGAGCGATGAAACTCCGGGTGTCAGTGACTGAAGTGGGGTTTTGCCACTCTCCTACTGCTTTAGTTTTGGAAGGTTGAGTAGCTACTTCATCAGTGGATATGACGTGTCCTAGGAACTCAACGCTCCCTCTGAAAAGATGGCACTTCTTGGGTTTGAGCCCGAGGTTAGCGGTATGGAACCACATTAAGACCTTGTCCAAGTTGGACAGATTCTGCTCAAATGAAGAGCCAAAAGTTATCACGTCGTCGATGGAACAGAGACAGATCTCCCATTGCATGGTAGTCAATACCTGCTCTATGAGACGCTCGAACGTTCCAGGAGCATTGCACAAACCATAGTGGAATTGGAAAAGACCGTCTCGATATACGAATCCAGTCTTCTCCCTGTCAGCCTCATCCATGACTACCTGTCAGTACACACTAGCTAAGTCAAGGGTACAGACCGACTTGGCTCCGGACATGGAATCTAAGGCCTGATCTATCCGGGGTAACAGATAGGCATCCTTGACACTAAGATCATTAAGGCGGCGGTAGGCTATACAAAACTGCAAAGATCTGTCCTTTTTGCCTGCTAGTACAATGGGACTGGCCCAGGGGGATGCTGATGGCTCTATGATGCCTGGCTGCAACATGTCATTTACTTGTTGATGTGCCTCCGCCTCCTTGTGAATGGGAAGATATCGTATGGGTTGTCGAATGGGTCAGTTATTTCCTGTGTCAATCGAGTGACGTACGTCCATGTCTCGAGCCAAGAAACTTTCGTGATACTTATATAATAGTTTTGTACATCACGTTTGTGAGATTGCACCAATCCAACTGTGGCGCACAAATATATGTCATACGGATGTTCCAGTAAATCATCAGGAGTTGTTGCTGGTATAGGTGTGGTAGGGGCGTGTCTCCAGGAATATCACATCCACCAACCAGATGGCCACAACGAACTCCCAGTACTAGTGTTATTGGGTCCGTTGTGCCATTGAATACCCGAAATGGTCTACGATCTTTATTGGTGGTGTCCACGATAATCCAAGGGCTGGCACACTGTGCGGTGATCATGTAATCAGCGTCGGGTTCCAGCATAGCTGTGTGTGTGTGTGTGTGTGTGTGTGTGTGTGTGTGTGTGTGTGTGTGTGTGTGTGTGTGTGTGTGTGTGTGTGTGTGTGTGTGTGTGTGTGTGTGTGTGTGTGTGTGTGTGTGTGTGTGTGTGTGTGTGTGTGTGTGTGTGTGTGTGTGTGTGTGTGTGTGTGTGTGTGTGTGTGTGTGTGTGTGTGTGTGTGTGTGTAAACTGTTGTGTGGTGGCCCACACGATGTCCTCTTGTCATGGGTCAACTGTGGCCGTAGATGCCAAAATCACTGCACAGGTATCGCATAGTGATGATTCTGGCCCAAGGGGTATGCCTCGGCCATGTATGTCTAATTTCTGTTGTCTGCAATGTATGATGGCTTCGCTGGCACTGAGGAAGTCAGAACCTAGCATGTCATCATTTTAAATAGAGGCAATGACAACTCGCTGTATGAATTGCACTTTCTCTATCTGTATTGCGAGGTTTACCATACCAGCCACAGGAACATCGGCTCCGTAGCTGTTTGTAAAAATATGTTTGTAGGCCTAAGGGTGGCTTTTGTGAGGTGGGATGCTCTCATACAAGCGCTTGTTGAAAACCATGATGGAAGCCCCAGTGTATATGGTGGCACTGGTTGAACCGCCACTAAACAGTGGCTATTTCTTTGCAGTGTGCTTGTGGAAGAGTTTCCAATGATACTGCCTGAGGAATTTCTTTTGGTGCAGTATCATCCTATATATAAGTGGCCTGTTTCTGAATGGCTTCCGTAAGTGTGATTGGTGGCTGAGTGAGGAAGTGACCATCCCGTCGTCGTCGCTGCTGCTGTGATTGCTTAGGTGATGGCGGAGCTGTGGGTAGCAATGGCGGTGTCATTGATGTTGGTGGGTTGTACCATGAATTAGTGTAGACAGCAGTCTGGACTGGACTAGTGCGGTCATGAATAAGGGCTACCTGTGTTAGACACTTTTTGCAATGCATCATCGGATGTTTGGTAGATGTACAAAAGAAGCAGTGGTGGTGCGGGGGGTTGCTGCGCTTTCTATGATGCGTTCTCTTGCGGATCCAAGGTGCTGTATGCTGATCGCTGTCATTATTACTGTTTCTGGATGCGGTAGCTCATGCTGTTAGGACTTGTGAGTTGCATACCATGAAGGGGCACTGGGTGTTAAATGATTTGGCCACGGGTCATTGTGCTTGTATAAACGTTGTTTCAGTGGAGCTGCTACAATCAACCACTGCCGTTTTACATGGGAAAGAAGGTTTGCGAGATACGGAGGTTGCGGGGTCACAACCGCTCGCAGAGGGAGATGTCGGCATCGTGGATGCAGTGTGCATCGTTGCTACCAACATATATGAAGCCAAGTGTGTGTGATTGCATACTGTTGCGGAAGTGTGATTTGTAGCGTTGGCCACCTGAGGTTGTTGTCCGGAGGCTGCAGTTCACCGGGTTGTGAGAGTGGGTACCGAAGTGACTCTATAGTCGGTGCCCGTTCTAGTTTAACAAGGACTCAGGTTGTGATGTACATCGGTCAGCCGTCAGAGTTGTAGATGGAGGGCGATTTGGACATCGATCCTTTCAGTGGCCTGGCTGTCCACATCATAACATGTGTTTGGTGGCTGTATATGCGTTACCGTACTTGTTGACGGTCGTGTTGTCGACTGTGTCGTGATGCCGATGCTAAGCTTGGTGACTAAATTGGTGAGTGTGGAGATCTGTTTAGTAATCTCTTCCAGCCTATCATGCATGTTTTGTCTATTGTTATTGTTGTGCTGGTTCCCGTGTCCCGGGGGCGTTGTTGTGGCCCGCCCCCAGTGGGACTGGCCACGCCCTCTTCCTATAGGCACGTAATTGTGACTGGTGGGGTGTTCTAATTGTGTGTTGTGCTGGTCTGTTGCTGATGCGGATGCTGGTGCAGATGTTGTGTCGGTGGCGATTAGGAGATGTGCATCGTTCACTTCATTAATTGGATGCAAGTGGAGGCGAGTGCCTTTTTCCCGCTCCGATAAATTCTAGATTCTGACCGCAGTTGCTGTTAGCGACTGTAAATTGTTATGCTCGATCAGAAATAATTTTTCCGTTAGAGCGGGCTCACCGTTCAATGCGTCGTCGATGAAGGTGTTTAGATTTAGGTGCGTGACTCCCTCGTGATTAATGCTGGGGTAGGTGTGTGTAACTAATCGTCGAATACGACTTGCCAATTCCGGCAAGGTCTCCCCAGCTTGTCTACACAAGTTTTTAAGCTGAAGACAATTCGTTTCTCTGAGGGCGGTGTCTCGAAATCTTTCCGACAATGCATTTTCCAGTTTCATGTATGTTGGTGTTGAGTCTGCCAGGACTTGTAAAGCTTTTCCCAATGGTTTTGCGGCCAGATACTATCCCATTTGCTAATCCGGTCACCAGATAGTGCGCCTAATAATATCAAATTGGCACATATAATTGGCCCAGTCATTCTCTCCACTGAATTCGGGAGAGAGAATGACTTAGCCATGGCCATGATAGGGTATTATAGGCACGAATCTGTGTGGCTGTGCTGAGGAGGATGGTGTAAATGTGGATGCTGGTCTGCGTGTTGGTAGAGGTGTTGGTGGTTGTCCCCGTTGTGGTTCTCACTGATACCGCATCTGTGATGGTGACTCCCGATGATAATGTTGAGCATGATACATTGGTTCAACAGAATACCACCCGGTTGTGGGTCCATAGACAGGTGTTGGTCTAGAGACTAGTGGAGGCGTACTGTGTATATGATGCAGATGTTCTGTTGGTCGCTGTGACGGGCTTTCCTCATACAGAGGCGGTCCAGGAGATTGACGGGGTTGATGCGAGCTGTGTGATGTGGTTCTTCTGGTATATTGGTAAAAGGGAATTTCCGCATCTCTCGGTTCGTATCGTGGTATGGATAGATAGTACGGCGATGACGTTCTTATTGGAGGAGATGCATGACATGGTGCATGAGGTACAGGCCATTGGTCACGCTGTGATGACGCTGGTGAACGTAATGGTCGTGAATAATTAGTATGCCACTGTAGGGGTCTTTGTCATGGTCGACCCTGATCCGGCAAGGGTGTTGAGTGTCCATCGTGGATATCCGACAGTATCATATATTGAGTATCCACCTGCGAGGTGTCGCGGAAGGTCCCCTCGCTGATCGGTGAATACTTGTGTAGAAGTGGTGCTGGTTGTTCTGCACCGGGAAAATTTCTGGCATATTCGGTGAGTATGCGTGCAGTTCTCCCACCCTATGATGCTACTTCCAAATCACATGACTGTTGTTCGTCTGATAAAGGAGACTGTAATGTGTGTGTGTATGTTGAGCGTAGGGGTGGGTTTGCTTCTTGTTTGAACCCCACATCGGATGCCACTTGTAGCTCGCAGGGGTATGTGCTGGTCCATTCTGCTGCGCCACTCCATTGCGCCACATGTACAGGATGTGCAGGAGGGCTGGTTAGCTAGTGTTCTCGGGGTAATGGATCCCGTATTGCGACTCTCTGAAAAGTACAAGGACCGACTTCTAGAGCCGATGGAACGATAGCGTCCTAATGAGGCTACTTATGTAGTTTAATATAAACCATTATACCCCGAACAAAAATATTTTTGTTGTGAGAGGAAAGTGCCTCATGCGGCCCTCAATCACAGGAAAATGCCTTCAATGTTGAAGGGGAGGAAGAGACCTAGCAGAAAGGGCCGCTCTCTTGTTCAAATATAAGCTAAGTGTGGTGTGAGTCTACCTAGTGAAATTATAATTAATTTGATGCATGCTGTATTACGTGAAGATGGGGCGGATGATTTCCAAAGAATTCAAATGCGCTCATCTTATGTAGGTCCAAGATACTGCATTGGTAGTTGCCACTTTATTTATGCGGTCCTTCTGCTAAATTCTAGCCAACAATTTAGTTGTTAGATTTACGTCCAAGCTTTGGCCGCAAGTGGCAGGGATTTCTATCTATCTTTTGACACATGAGCCTAACTGGCGAAGATGCTCCCTACAGAGCATCTCCCTCAGAAAGGAAGCGTGCGAACATGTTATGGAGTGACAGCTTCAAAATCACATAATGATCCGGTTACATGTCACACCATAACCACATACAACATCTCTAGGACAAGTCACCATTTACATAAGCAATTTGAAAAGCGCATAAATGTTTTATGGTGGTGAGGCAGATAGCCATCTCCACCGACCTTCCCGTGAGGGCGTGGTGGGTTCCAAGTCCACACCCAGTCACTGTACGGAGTTAGATGGAGATCTGCATCCCGTCCATCACCCGTGTGTCGGGGGGCGGATCATTTTTAGATCGAACTCTGGGGAACTAACATTTGCCTGTCATTAGGGTTAAGTTTCGGAATGCCCAGGGATGCACTGCTGGCCAGTTTTACATAATAACTGTTCGCAGTGCTTCCTACTTTGGCAGGGTTATCTAAGCTAACTGGTATCCGAAGATACAGAGGAGATGTATGCGAAATTGACACTTTGGTCTTCACCGTGTGGGAACCCCAATAGTTTCCCAAGTCGGATCATGCCAACGTGTCGATGGGAGTTCCAGACAATTTATAAGCCTTGCGGCTGAAGGAGCATAAAAAGAGACAATCTCTCAATATAATAAGAGGCCATAAGATATTTGGCCAATTCTACACAAACTAGCCGGTGTGCTGTGTTACATATCCGCTACATCCAGAAAAGAGGCTTACACAAATGTGTCCTAAGAAGTGGTTGTCCCTAACTAATTAAAACCTGTCCTATCGAGCTAGAATAGCCAGGTTTAGTCGATCACATGTCAGGTTCGGCTAATGTGAACATGAACACTGACCTCAGTGTAAAATTGATGCTGGGGGGAAAGTGGTGCAGATTTAATATTGCTGTATAGTATAGCCTAGCGTACTGCGGTCCTAGAGTTTTATATAAAATAAACAAAACAAGTAACTAGAATGGCTGCTTGTCATATACATAACTAACTATTACAGTAGTGGCAGTAAATCAGGTCATAGGACCTTGCGGTGCTCGTTAGTCATAAGCACACAAACAAGGATAATATTTACATAAAAATACAAATTATAAAATGCGGTCTCAGACGACCAGGACGGTATCTATTAGTCATCAGTACCTGTAAAGAAATAATGAATACAAAAATAAAATGAGTACCTATTAGTCATCGGGACGGAAACAGTTCATAAATCACTGGGGATGTTGCATTTCAGATGAGGAACATGAGATGGCCCAATTCTGAAGTTGCTGGGAAATCTCCGCAGGCAAACTGTTGATGCGGCTCACTCTCAAAGATCGTGCAGAAGAACGACTGTAATCGGATGTCCACTAGATACTCATAATAGCTAATACAATAATTAAGCGGAATGTTAAAAAGTGTCTGTCCGGTAATGGAAGTTTGAAAGTTGCCTGTAACATGAAGGGCTACAGTTGTAATTTATAATTAAACAATGCATGTACATTACTGGGTACACCGTACATGGTACATCGCATAGCTCTGGCAGTGTACTAGGCAGAGTCCAACCAAACTGTGGCCTAAAAGTTAATTAAACACACACATGCTGCGCGGAAATTTGAATACCACTTTCTGCGTGGTTCGGCAGATCTGACGAGTTGTCCACCAAGAGTCAACACTTGTTCTACATACTGAAGAGATTACATATTGGCCGCGAGGCCCATCCGCAGGAAGGCTCCTCAAGGTGTTGGTGGTGATGGAGTCTTCTATTCAATTAGTTGGCCCTGGATGGCCGTCCGAGGACCTACACAAACTTATATGCGAATATTCGATTGCTGACCAAAGAATGAGAACTGAATTCCGAAAGGCTTTGCTGCAGTGTAGGGTACCACAGTCAGTAAGTGGTTGCCCAGGTCTAGCACTGCCCTGGCCTCACTACCTACCACTTGCTCTCTCTCTCTCTCTCTCACCAAAGTGTGGTCTCGATTCTTGTTTTTTCGCTCCTTTTATAATACTCGTGACGTCAGAGGCAGGACGCCCAGCCAATCAGAGGGCGATCTGTAGCCAATCAGCGTGCAGCTAGGAAGTTGTAGGACGCTATCATGTGATAGAGATTCTGCCCATCCATTTGGTACATACGTCCTGGTAATATTTTGAAAATAATTTCAATGGGCTAATTAAGGATAACTCGGCCATTTCTGGTCTGATTTTAAAAAGGTAAATAGTTTTGGAATCCTCGTCTCATTTCGATTTTGATATAAAGTTAAATTTAAAGAAATTACGTGCACCGACTCGGTACACTTTAGTATGCATTCTCTCCCAACGCTGACACGTATTGTCAGGGAAGCTCTGACGCATGCGCATGCGCATGCGCATGCGCATGCACACTACGCGATCTCACAGACTTAGCCGTTTCATAGAAACCTCTCTCATATGGCTCTATACATGCGTACTATCCTACCCAGATGGGCGTGTTTGGAACGTACCCAGAGCGGTCGTTTTGTACCCAGCTGAGCTGGAATGGTCCATACCCGTCTGGCCGATCTGCGCTACAATGCACTCCAAAACATCAAGCCAATGTTACATACACAGATAGACTATCTACTAACAATTATTCCAATCCATTAGGTAGGCCGACACCTGAACAGAGAGAAGACTCCAGGGAACGAGTTCTGGTTGTAGGTAGCTCTACTCTCAAGAAACTGAGCGGTAGATATATGTCTACAAGTGACCTCAATATGAACATTCGGAAACTGAGAGTGGCACGAGTAATCGATTTGAGCAATCAGTTAGAGAACCATCTTTCTGCCAACAGCCATGATGCCATTGTAACCCACGTTGGAAGCAATGACATATCTAACCGAAAACCAGAGAACATTATAGAAGATTATACAAACCTGATCCAACATATTCGAGTTATGGCACGTCACATACAAATCTTTGTATCATCTCTTTTACCCAGACCACAAAATGAGTACCACCATAACCTCACACTATAATTTAACTGTAGGCTTTGTGCCATGTCTGAAATCATAAATGTAACATTTGTGGACCATTCTCAGCTCTTCAACAATCAGGGTGGTGACGTCATCCGTGATCTCTTCTGGGGCCACATTCACCCAAACATAATTGGCACCAGACTCCTATCTGAGAATATAATCAACCATCTAAGCTCTTCACTAAACTATTCACAATATAGCCACAAACATATCCACCCACATACTTACCCAGTCAGTTTCCTGTCCTATGATTCACATTTTTACAATTGGAGGCTACACAAGATGAGTACACCCCATTACAACCAGTAAATGATAAATGTTGTGGAATCTGCCCAGACAAGCCTTATTGTACCTGTATATATGTAAATAGTTTCTCCAACCTAACTAGCCTGGACTCCAAACCATTGCATGATCTTATAAATGTAAATAGTTTCTCTGGCCTAATCAAACCGGTCACTAATCCTTTGCAGGATCGTGATTCAAGGGTAATGCATTCACCCATACCAACCAGAAATACATTTTCATTACTTCAAGATGAATGTACGCACATTAGTGATGGCCATTGTATGCTGCAATATGACCACCTATCAAGTAGTAAAACATCAAGACTAAAGAAAGACAGAACAGCAAATGATAATCAGTGTTCAGTTTGTCAAGACGTGTCTGTTGGTACAGGTAAAAATGTAAATACCTTCTCAACCCTCCTAAATTATAATACTACCAAACAAAACCAACAAATGCCTGTCATGTTAGTCAACACTGAAACCAGATCTGAAAACAACATCTTAGTTCTATATACTAATGCTGATGTGCTCACTCCAGAAAAGAAAAGTGAACTCATACATTTCATACAAAATAATGTATCATCTGTGACCTTCGATCAAAACAAGAAACGCTGAGATTTGGGTGGTATATGGGAGCCCAAGCTCGAACAGCCAAAACAACATAGAGCTAGGAAAATGTAGTTCGGATTGACCGGTCGGGTGCCGGCCGTACCAGCTAAGCTGGGTATGCGCCGCCTGTCCTGGATTCGTTCCCTGAACACGACCCCCTGGGTAAAACTATGAGCGTATATGGGCCTATGAGAGAGATCACGTGCAAAAACAACTAAGTTCGTTAAAGCGCACATGCACGCGCTTAATACTATTCTGACAGAGCGCGTATTTCATGACCAAGATAGGATGGCGATTTTAGTGTACTGGCATTAATCAAGAACAAAATTCGACGGGCTTTCCGAATATGTGAACCATTTCAAAATCGGTTAAGAAATGGCTGAGTTATCTACGGCAAACCCCTTTTGATTATCTTCAAAATATTGCTGGGACGTCGTCGTAACCACGTGTACGCAGAACTTCTAGAATGTTCTAGAACATTCGACTGCGTTATTATTAGCTACGCGTTGATTGGCTATTGCTCGACCGATGATTGGAGGAAGCCTGCGCCTATGACGTCACGAGTAGTATAAAAGGAGATGAAATCCAGAACTCGAGAGCATCCTCGGCCAGGGGCCGAATAGGTTCGATCTGTATGCAGCTATTATCAGCAAGACAGGCATTAAGCAGATGATCTCTGTCTCGAAAGGTTTCTCTTCCATAGCCACAGCAGCAATCCAACCCACCGCACTAAAGCAATTTTGTATCTCCTGATTGTGAGGGAGCATTTTTGGGATCTTTTGAATATTGTTCACGAATACATCAAGAACTAACTCGGAACACAAACTTGCGGTGAGGCCTTTCCCGGCCTGAATATGTGATTCTACAGATGTAGAGGCAGCGATGTTCTTTGGTGGATGACTCACCGGATCTGCCGGCCACACTAAAAAATGGTTATTCTACCGTCCCCGCACTGATGTCGTGCAGGGTTATTTAAACTTTTTGAACACAGCAAGTAAACTTTGCCCGGTACGTCTTAAGAGCTAACTGATGTACCCTGCACTGTTAAGCTTAGTTAGGTATCTTCATCCGTATTCAACAACCCCCGTTTATGAGCGGGTTGTTATTAACTTCCATCTGTACCATCGGTGTACGGGAACTTTCGTCTTAGCAGTAATGTTATTATATATCTTGCTGACTACTCGTTAGACATTCTATATTGTGATTACAGTCCTGAGTTCGATCCGCTCCCGTCCTGGCCTGCATGCGGAAATCCTGTTTGCGGGAACCGGCATGCGGGAACTTTCCAGCTTCCAGAGAACGCGTCAACTCACGTCAAACCAAGGATGACGTATCAATTTCGGTAACACGATAGCCCATGCTTAAGAATGGCTAATGATTATTCAAGTAACTATACTTAACATTTTAATTATTCTGTTAATTACAGCTTTAATAATTATACTTTATCTCTATAAACGGTCCCGATGACTAAAAGGCACCGTAACAGTCTTAGGACCGCTAGTTATAATTTCTGTATCTGTTTATAGTTATTCTTATTTTCTGTAAGGTGTTTTTACTAACCGCACCATAGTAGGTTTCTCAACCTGTACTTTATATATTATTCTGAACATTTCACATTGTATTGTTTATTCTGGTTAGTTTTATATATGGCAAGTAGCCATCAGTTTATATGTTTTGTTTATTTATAAAAAAATATATAGGACTGCATTGCACATAGGAAACATTATACAGCAACATTTATATATGCAGCACGTTCTCCCGCCGCCAACAATTTTTCACTGATGTCGCTGTCCATGCTATAACTCTGTTTAGCCTGGCATGCTACCGACTAAAAGCCTTTCTATTCAGCTCGATAGAATAGGCTTAATATGATTAGAGACAATTTCTTTGTTAGGATACACATAGTGTACGCCTCTTCTCTGGTAGTTGCGATAATTTAGCCCCGCACTCAGACAAGGCTGTGTAAGATTGGCCAACATACTTAATGGGCCTCAGATTTCTAAATTATTGTCTCTCTTCCTGTTCCACTAAGCCTTATGGCTTCTTAATTGTTTGGATGTCCATAGCCACACCATGGACTGATCCGACCCTGGGAAACTATTGGGGTTTCCGAGCGGTGATGGCCATGGTGTTGTGTCACACACATTTGCTGCGTATCTTTGGATACTTAGTAGTTAGTTACCTTTGCCAAGGTAGGAAGCACTGCTAAAACATATCTTAATTATTATTTTCTTTTATCTGCTGGACAATCCTCCCACACCGCAGTGTATAACTGGGCAACTTGCATTTAAACCTAACGTCAGGTTAAAAAGATAGCTCCGTAGGACCTGGTGACGGGCGAGATGCGCATCCCCACCGAATTCCGTAAGAATGTCTGGGCATGATATTAAGATCTGCCACACCCTCACGGGAAGAACATCCACGGTGGGTATTCGTCTCTCTTACCACCACCATAACGATAGATCAGTTGACTAAAAATTATTTTGTGAAAAGTAACCAATATCCTGTGACGTTTTATGTGGTTAAGGAGCAAGATGTCCGGATTCTTACCCAGTTCGGAGATCTTGCGATGTAACATGTATGCACACTGTCTTCAGTATTGATGTCTTAGGGCATCCATTCTCAATGACAGCCGTATCTAAAAGCTAGGTAGACGCCAGCCATTTGCGCCCTAAGATAGTTCTTGTCTCTAAAAACTAAATGTTAGGTTAGGCATAGAAGAAGGCCCGCATAAATAAAAGCGGCAACTACTAATTCAGTATATTGAAAACTACATAAGATGGTGACGTGGGAATCCTTTGGGAATCACTCATCCCGTCTTCACGTAAAACAGCACGCAACCGTATAGTCATAATTTCACTAGGTATGGTCTCTTCTTTACAGCATTTAGTTGAATATTAGAATAAGCCCCTTTTCAGCCAATACTCTTCTCCCCCCCCCCCCTTTAAGCGATGGCGACATTTTTCTGTGACAGAGGCCCACGCGAGGCACTTGCCTCTCGCAAGGATTCAGTGGCGACGGCCCACCCAAGGATAATACCCCTCAAACAAACTCACACTATGAGTAGTGCCCGCATGAGGCACTTGGATATCCGACACTATAAAAGATAATTTTCTTTCCTTTCAGCTTGGAGGTATAATAGCTTATATTAAGTTAATTAGTTATCTCGTGTATGGGAGCCTCCCTTGCGGGAATGCCTCTGCGGACCTACAAGTCTGTGTGGTACCTCCGGGAGCCCCACATTTAAAAGTTCATCAGGATGTCTCTATGTCTTGTATTTTCGTATGCTCATTATATTTACCTAGCATACTTGATGGTCTGTTTTAGGTAAAATCATTGTACAGACTTATCTTAATTAGGTCACCAATCAAATCTTGTATGTCCATAGATCACGAAATTGCTATGGACAGGCATACTGGTGACACAAACTCTTGGGATGAGACTGTAGTGTTTAATGTTCGCGACGATGGTCGCACAGCCCCACCGGAATGATTGAGTTCCACCGGCCTCAGGAGCCAGGCTTTGTTACCTGTAAAGCAATATCGCACGGGATCCGTAACCCTGAGACCAGAAGCTAACCAGCGTCATCATTCGTCATGCACATGCCGCGTGGCGAGTCGACATCAGACACTGGAACAGCCCGACACTACCTTGCGAGCTACAAAAACAGTAGTAATAGGGGGTCAAAATGATACCACCTCCCTCAACTGGCCGCCGTTTGGCGATCCGTGGCCCCAACCGCCCTCTCAATCCCTGGGGCATAAGTTGTTGAGACCACCACAGATCGCTGAATGGCTGCCAGGGAGGTAGGATCATCCCGACACTAATAATACCAGGGGCTGAACGCCCATTTAGAGACAAGCCTCCACAGTGATATACACGTAGTCTCTGCCAGAGTCACATCGGCATGATGGGACCACCCGTAGGGGCTTTCATCTACCTTGACAATGCTCACCTGGGAGGAGGCTAAAGTGATTAGCATCTGAACCACGGCAGACTCTGGCATGTTCACATGTAATGCAGAGAATCTGGTGCTGAGCAGGGGTCTCCAGCAGACAACCACGGCCTACACTCTCCACCCCATAGAAGTGGCAGACAGACTCAATCCCTTTACGTGGGTGAAAAAGGTCATAAATGTTTCTCCGCAAGGATTGTACTGGGGGTCATCCCGGAAGTGGGCACACTTGGCATCCAATATCATGGCAGTCTCAGCGCCCTGTGCCACTGCTGTAGATGCCAGCATGAGCAGTATGATGAGAATCATGGCTATATATGAAGAGTTAAACTGAACAGAGTGAAGCCCTCGAGAAATATCTATGCCAGATCGAGCCCTGTTCCATCCGGATCGATAGTGATCTTCATCCCCTCAGGGGCAGGGGTTAGCTGCTTTATTCTGCCACCGGCTAGGAAACGTAGCTCTAGGACTATATGAGTCGTTTGTGGGCTAGTGAGTCCAACTCGTTGAAGCAGTTTAACAGCACCCTTGACTTTGGAGACATGTGACACACACTCTACCTGTAGGATGCCCTCTGGAGGTTAACAGCTTCTTCTGGTCCATCGAATTGACGACGCAGCAGGAGCTTTGGACCTGTAACCCTGATCCGGTGACCCACCCTCATCAGGGAGACACCTTCACCTATGTAGGTGAGGAAGGATGATCCCCGATTGTAGAGCTTTCGAACTGTCCCATCCTTGTTCACAACAGTGGAGAGGGGAGTAACCTCTATGTCAATGACTGCGGGAGGCCAATATAGTGGCAACCATGTTTGCCAGTCACCCCAGGTCCAGTGCGGTACCACACTTCATTCTTCTCAAATATGAACTGCAGGTTTTTTGCCAGGGTCAATAGCAGGCCATCATGGGCCATCAGCAGGGCACCGCTCGAATAGGGTTTAACCAGATGAAAGCTAAAGTTGTTATTTAGGGTGTTGATGTCTGCCACCTTTGTATCCGAGAGCTCAATCAACGGCTCGAGGATGTACTTCCGCCACCCTTGAGCTTAGATGTCCATGCTGAGTAGTCAGGAAGCCCTGGATAGTTGAGCTTCTCATATACAGCTTTATGACAATAACTGTATTACAAGACCGTGATAGCAAGCAGACATTAGCCTAACGTTGGCCCAACGTTTACCACTACCGTAGGCTAATATAATTTTACTCATCTGCTCAACGTTGGCCCAATGTTGGCAATATGTTATTGGGCCAATGTTGAGCTAACGGGGATAAATCTATGAAGATATTTAAAATAGCACACCAGAAAGCATAATTTAACAATTTAAAAACTAAAAGGTGAATATTATGTTGATTTTGTTTGATTTACTGTGACATTTCCAATACTGGCCCAACGTTGACTTAACGTTGACCTAATGTTGGCAAACAAGTTATACAGCCAACGTTGGGCCAACGTTGGTCCAACGTTGTGGTACCAACTGTGATCTGCCAACCTGATGCCAACGTTGGCCCAACGTCTACATGTTATCTGGGGAGGCCATAGTCTAAAAATTAAGAAAACTAGATCTAGGCTAAAAATCAGAAAGTTCTCATTCCCTTCACGATGCACAGACCAATGGAACAAACTACCAGAATACATTATCAATGCACCATCTATCAACTCTTTTAAATCTAGAATAAACAAACAATGGAGTAAGCATCCACTGCTATTCAATTTCGAATCTGAACCCCTCTGTATGTATGTGTATTGTACAATAATCCTGTAATTGTAATATAATACAACCCTGTAAATATAATATGGAAAGAACAAATTAACCAGAAACTGTAAATAAAATTGCATAATTCCCGGAAGGTTTAGGATAAGGAAATGATTCAATTATTATTATTAAAATTTTAATCTCTGACCAGATATGGAACAGAACATAGAGGCAATAATGCCAGCGTTCTGTAACTTAACTTAACTTCATACCACTACCTACTTTAAAGATTCACTAGTAAACTACGAATATGAAGATAACCAGCAACCGAGTCGGCCCACCCGTGTATGCAGCCCAGGACTCACGTCACAGGCGAGTTGATGCCTGCTGTCAGAAGAGGATTCATGTGAGTTCATAACTCACTTCATATGAGTTTTATATGTTTATGTAAGGGGGTCTACGGTACAGAGGCAATGCCTCTAGTGGATTCCCTGTATGCACAATATATACTGTAAATATCATTCAGTCAAATAAATGAAGATTCAATTCAATTCAATTCAATTCATCCCTGTCTTATTAGGCTAACTTGTCGTCAGTAATTGAGGTGTGCCTGGAAGAGGCGGAATCTACATTATCAAGTACAAGAAGAATTGACGCGAGGTTATGCGAGAATTGCCGGTTAATCATTTCCTGTTTCTGAAGTTGTGTTAATCGCAACCTGTTTCCAGAATTTATCTTTCAAATATCGCATTTTCAGAATGGCAGGCCGTTTACCGGCAGTTGTTATTGATAATGGCACTGGGTAAGACCTGCATACCTATAGAATCGATTCAAAGTAGACGGAACCTTGAGTAAAATAAGCCTAAGGGGAAGTTGATTACACTTTTCAGACTCAAGTTCTGTTGCAAATGCACAGTGACACACCCCTCCCACCTATTCACCACTTTCACAAAGTTATTCGTTTGTTATTTTTATTCGTGCAATAAATATAGGCCCTTCTGATGAATATCACTTAGTAGCAATTCGCTAATCTTATCTGCTTCCAATAGCTTATTAACAATACCAGTTTTCGCAATTTGAGAATCAAACTATCCTGTGACTGTATGCATAAAGAATGAATAATATCATAAATTGTATGATCAGGGTAAATATTTCCAACAATTGGTCCGTTTTTCGTTCGGCACTCGTTTTGGGCAAAAGTAGGTTTTTATCAAAACTGGGCAAAACCTGATGAGACCATGTCAAATCTGTATTCAATATTGCCCTATATCAGTATATCGAAACATATATGGATCAGACATGGCATGATGGGGTAATTGCAATCTGTAATTTTAATTGACTGTAATTTAATTACATTTTTCAAGTAATTGATTGTAATTGAGTAGCTAAAAAGTAATTGGTTTTGAATTGTAATTAATTACATTTGAAAATTTGTGTAATTGATAATTTCAATTACTTTATCAATTACATATAAAAATTGCATGTATATTTCATGTTGACACTATAAATTAATCTCTTCTTAATTCTTAACAGCAACCACAATGCATTAGGAAGGTACTAGAGCTGGGAGGTATTGATATTTACATGACGGTATCGGTACCATGAAAAAATACCGCGGTACCACGATATACCGTCATCTGAGCTTGAGGCATGCCACAAAATTAGAACAATTTTTTTCATTTCCTTTTCACTTCCATCTCCAATCAACGGTAAATATAGGTAAAATAAATAAATCGGCTTCCTGATTTAGAGAAGAAAAACATTGCTATCGCGACTGTTTAGTTTCACGATTATATTAGATCACTATTTTTATTGACGTAATATCATTCACGGGAATATCGGTCAAAGGGTGTGGTCGACTCGCTAACTATAACCGACTGTTTGAGATATTGGAGCGCACTATTTTCAATCTGGATTGTTCTTGCTATTAATGTGTGCGACCAGCAAACGGTAAATTTTATTTTGGCAGTCGAGCGCTTTGACAAACAGAGTCCAGACAAAATCTGCGAGTATTTAAATGGGGCGAGTGCTGTACTCTTATTTCTGTTGGAGTCGTATATTCTGTTACTCACGAAAACAGGTTTATACACATACATATAACACGACATTGAATATAGCCGATTCCAAAGCTTCTGATAATTACCGAGTACCCGATGTGCAGACTCTTTACTCGCCATGCTTTACATGAACAATGCATGTAAAAAGCTATTTCCGCGAACTTCCGACGTGTAGCCAGTTGAAAAATGAATTACAAAAACTAAAACTCTATAATTTTTAGGTGTCGTTACTTAAACTGGATTTAATCCTTAAAGAAACTTCGTAAAACAAGCCAGAAAAATAAAAAATAACTTATGTTAAAAAAATAACATAAAAAAGTTACTTCAACGCTGCTCGTTGTTAATAAATTAGCACGTGATCAAAATGGTGCGAGCAAATACTACGTTTTAGTAAATTTTCATTGATAGATTCAGCATAGTAATGTATTTTCCCACGGTCTAGTTCATGAACAACCAATTAGATACGTCTGCGAGATTGCTGTTGTGTTTGAATAGCACGCAGTTTGTATGTTATTATGTTATTCTAGCATGGTTGTTCGGTGACAAAATGCTTGGAGTAATAAATTACAAATAATAGAAACGGGAATAGGGAATATATTATAGTGTAATTACTACCGGCGGACGGCCAGAGAATGAGTTTAGATGTTTTAAATAAAGCAATTTTACTGTGAGACTTTCAAGACGTGCGTTTGACATACAATTCTGCCTGTCATTATTTTGTAATTGACGTCTTGATGTTTGTTTTTACAACGACCCTTTCACCTCAACTCGGCTAATAGTTAGGGATGCCTGTATTTTTGGCACTATTAGCACTTATTTACCCTTGGTCAAGTCAGATTTTATGAATATATTTCTCAAATATTGCTCAAACATTATGGACGGTATTCACGGTATTTGAAAATGTCAACGGTCACGGTATCGGTTCACGGTATACCGCGGACCTCACGGTACTACCGTCAGACCGCCCAGCTCTAGAAGGTACACAAGTATAACAAATCATTTTATCATACTATTAGATTTTTATAAACATTAGTTTGACAGGAAGTTGGTGCTGCCTTACCGCTTCCAGTCAAATTAGTTTCAAAATATTAAACAGGATATTTGAGAAAATGTATGTGCCTTTTCATATTTTCTCTGTCATGTTCAAGTGGCTAGAAGTAACATTAATTTGAGTGAAAGCTCTTGTTGCCTTACTGTTCCAGTCGAATTAGTTTCAAAATATTAAACATGATATTTGTCAAAATGTATGTGCCTTTTCATATTTTCTCTGCCATGTTCAAGTGGCTAGAAGTAACATTAATTTGAGTGAAAGCTCTTGGTGCCTTACTGTTCCAGTCAAATTAGTTTCAAAATATTAAACAGAAATATTTCGTAAAAATGTATGTGATTTTTTTGTATGTTCTTTGAGGTCAGATGCATACATGTATTAACATTAATTAACAAGTATTTGCTGCCTTACTCTGTGGAGCAACTACTTCCAGTCAAATTAGTTTCAAAATATAAAATGATATTTGTTAAAATGCATGTGCATTTCCGTATTTGCTCTTTCAAGTTCAAACAGCTAAGGAAACCTTTATTTTATTATGAATCTCATTTTGCATGTGCAAGTACATGCAAATACGGAAACAACTGTCAAGAAAGCTATTGATATTTGAACATAATTTTGCTGGAAATCTAAGATTCCTTAGACAGCAATAGCTTTCAGTCAAAGTGCTAGGGCTGTGGCGAACATTCGAACCTTTGAACAATCACGAACTCTGGGAAGACAAATCATATTCGAACATTTATCTGGCGAATCTTGTGGTTCGCGAACCATACATTAATTTATTTTCCGTATGTGTTTTCCATCTGTCTACGGCAAAGATACGGAAATCATGATGAAAACGGTTTGCTAAGCACCATCTCAACATATTCCATGCTTATAAGGTCTACGCTGCACTCGTGCTCCGTCAAAGAAAAGCCGAACACGACAGATTTTCTTTGTTATTTGCACAATCGGCCATGATTTCCAAGAAATGATACCAGGGCTTCCACTAATTTCTAAACACAGGAAGTCTGGGACTTCCAAGGTTGTGCTATTGGGAATCCAAGAAAGAAACATGGAAGTCTAAAATGGTTCAAATACATGTAATTTGGTTAAAATCATTGGTTTTCAAGATGTCAGGGTTAAAAAATAGGAAGTCCAGGACTTCCTTGGTTTGTTTTTTGGGAGTCCAAACATGAACATTGGGAGTATAGGACTCCTGGACTTCCACTAGTGGAAGCCTTGAATGATACAGTGTTCAAATTATTTTTCTAATCATTCTTCCATTACGTTTTCATTGGCTACTATAATGACCACTAGTCAGTATATCCAATCAAAATGCTAGGTGCATTCTTTGATTAAAATCGAGGATGTTCAGCATGCAATTAGGCTTGCACGATTTTTGCTTTGAAACATCGCGATCGATTTTATAAAAAAAATCATGATTTTCGATTAAATCGTAGGTCCAAATTCCCAAAAGTATAAACCGGGGTAACGTGAGTTGTTTCTAGAAAGGTTGAAATAAATGATACAAAAATAGCACGGAATTAGAACACATTTTCATGCAACAAATTTTTACCATCCTACGGCTATGCTTAATGTATACCTTATATCCATCATCGCGGGAGTGAAATTATTAATTGGGACCACCTAAATATTGCGTATAGTTTAATAAACACTATTTATATCATCAAAATTTGATATAAAATGTCGCCGAGAAAAAATAGAAAATTACGTGATGTACCAGCTTCCGCTTATCGCCTCCCTTTGTAGGACGACTTTAGGTCATTACCGGAGTAACGCGAAGACCCTAATATTAGTGCCCGGGGAGATACTGCGCAATCCACATACATAGGGCGTTAGCTTTGAGTAGGTAGTGAGAGTTTATAGTTGCTTTCAGAATGTACGATTTACATTTAAGAGTAATCAACAGAACACACAGTTCAAAATAAAACAATCTGGAATGCTGTTGCTTTATTTTCTTTAATTAGACATGACAACCGAATCAAAAAGGAAAAATTATTACACCTGAAATTGTTAACTCTAGAATTAAAATGAAGTATGTTCACTGATTGCCTAACACTCTGCAACTAAGTATATACTTGGCATTTCACGACAGACTCAGGGTCTGCAGCGAAAGAAAGAAAATTATATGGCGATTCGACGGAGTAACTAGCTGGTTTTCTCAATGACAAAGGCGTTTACCTCGCTATTGTTAGCTTGTTTATCGTAGCGCTTTGTGTTGTGATTAGCAATTATTCGACACGTGCCAGATATAAACACAATGAGCACAGGCATGAATTGATTATAATTGTACTCATGTACTGATAAAATACGACGGAAAAGTACACATTTCAGATTTTAAACATAAACAAGCATGACATTTTTGACGATTTTCCGATTTTTCCTCAATTACATCGTAAAAATCGCGGTTTTAAAAATAAATCGAACTTCACGATTAAATCGAAAAATCACGCAAACCTACATGCAATTGTTACTACCGCAAATTGGTCAATGTCGTAAAACGCTAGATCTAGATATACAATTAAAGTATAGATTGCGCTAAATGAAGTTTATAGGCCAGTTGGTTTCTTTCATAGAAGTACCACTGCAGCATCAATACTCAAAGAAAAACAAATACTACTTCACCTTCCTGTGCACAAACTTGTGATGGATGTGAAAACGAGGTGGAATAGCAGTTAACATATGGTGGAATGGTTTCTTGAGCAACAGGTGGCAATACTCACGACTCTGATTGATGAGAGAATGAAGCGCCAACGGGAAACAAAGACAATGAATGGTCTGTCAGTTGCTGAGCTCAAACATGCCGAGTTATTTCTTGGACTCATGGAACCTATGCTCCATGCAACACTGGCAGTGTCAGATGAAAGCAAACCAACTGTTGGCAGGGTTCGTACGCATGTATGGAAGTCTAGAAAAAGTATGGAAATTTAGGAAAGCCTTTTCCAGGGCTGGAAAAAGTATGGAAATTCCAATTTTGGGCCAACTGGTATGGAAAATTAAAATATCGGCAATCCTAATTTTTCTGACCGCCATTTTTTGGTTTACGAACGAAATCTCGCGTTTCCGCCAGTCTCGCGAGAATCTAATTCGATTGGGTCCCGGTCGCGTCTTACAATAGAAAACCGCCTATTTATATTATTACTGCCAGACAGCTCTCTCTCTCGTATCGCGAGACCTCTTAGTCTTATGTTGGCGTGTTATCGAGTGAAAATAATGAGAATTCCTCCTGTTGCTATGGCGATCATTTAGAAGCATAGCAAATTTATATCGCCCAATGTTAGATGATCCCAACTTTGCGCTGAGTCACGGTAAAATATTATTGACTGCCCGACAGCTCTCTCGTATCGCGAGGCCTCATGTGACGCATTATTGAGTGAAAATAATGAAGATTCCTCCTGTTGCTAAGGGGATATGATCAGCTATGGTAAATTAAATTTAAAATAAATAGTGTATGTGTATATGTGCAGTATTTAACTTGTCATCTAAAGGTGGTGGGGTGGGGGTAACCCTCAACAAATAAATGGGTGTGTCTCAAGCTCAACTTTACAGGATCTATAGCTGTTGAATATTTTGTAAATAATTTGACTGGAAACTATTTCCAGTCAAATTATTTTCAAAATATTAAACAAAATATGTGCTGCTGTAATGAAATTCATATCTGGTTAGCATCCTGAAAAACACTGAACCACTCCTAGACAATATGCGGTTCCCAGAGCCACTCCTAGACAATATGCGGTTCCCAATCTAGATTTTGGGGCTATATACCCTCAAAAGGTCCCTTTATAATGAGAAATCCTATGTATGTGTGACACACTGTGTGTTTGTGTGTATGTTGATATTTCTGGCTATATTAGATTAAGATAACTCCTATGATCTTTTAATAGTGTTTTGATAGGATAGCTATTGAATATTTTGAAAATAATTATTTAGCTAAGTGTGTGTGCACACGCTGTGTTTTGATATTCTTGT
Organism: Chaetoderma sp. LZ-2023a; assembly: GCA_034401795.1. Taxonomy (NCBI): domain Eukaryota; kingdom Metazoa; phylum Mollusca; class Caudofoveata; order Chaetodermatida; family Chaetodermatidae; genus Chaetoderma; species Chaetoderma sp. LZ-2023a. The sequence continues at coordinate 10,801,547 of CM067359.1, forward strand.
TTTATAAAGTTTATATATGATAATATGATGAACTTAGTAACTGTGTTTGTTTTTTGTCTGATTGAAAGTCCCAAAATGAGGTCTGGAAAATTTGAAATTGAGTCTGGAAAAAGTCGGGAATTTAATTCTGCTGAAGGTGTATGAACCCTGTGTTGGTGTTATCTTGCCAATGCTTAGCAGACTGGAGCACCACTATGAAGATGATCCAGTTGATAATTCCTTTGTTGCCGGCATCAAAGTGGCAGTAAGATCAAATCTGATGTCAAGGTACACAAATCCAACCAGTTTCATTTCTTCAAGAGGCCACTGCATTAGATCCTCGGTTCAAACATGTAACAGATGAGGAGACTTGGCAGAGGATAAGTAGAAACGCTTCAGAGAACCTGATTGATCAAAATCTGGTTATTCCCAATGTGTCAGTGATAAAACAAACCGTACTGGAATCAGACATTATCTCATCCACCTCTGATTTGAATCGTGCAAACGGGTCTGATGCAGACTCGCCGCCTGTTAAAATTAAGAAAGCAGCATTAGGTTTTTGATGATGATGATGATGATGATACTGTAGCTGTTGACGAAACTACAAGTTCCATAGGCCTACATGTACTTATTGAGCGTGCAAAGGTCGAAATAACCATGTACAAAAATGCAAAGAAAATGATACTGAAAAACAATCCGCTAGAGTTTTGGAAGGAGAAGTCTCTTCGTTATCCGCTGTTGTCAAGCTTGTGCAAAAAGTACTTGTGTGTACAAGCTACCTCAGTGCTATCAGAGAGGGTTTTCTCCACAGCTGGGGATATAGTCACTTCCACACATGCTTATCTTGATCCAGAAAATGTAGATCGACTGATATTTATAAAGAAGAACATGTGTGATGATGACATGTTGAAAGCTATAAAACAGAAAGATGTAACCAACTAAGTTCTAATCATGCAATGAAACTTATTTGACTGTATTGAACTTACGTGGCTGTTATATGCTACCGTAAGCATTTGGTATGTATTTTGTCAGTAAAGCCACTTGTAATTTGAAAATGATTTTGTGTTTCACAATATTTATAATTCTATTTCATCAGTAAAGATTTTGAATATTAGATGGTTCGTGAACCGGACATGCGTATCACGAACCGGTTCGGTTTGTGAAAATCTTCACGAACCACAGCCCTACAAATTGCTATCAAAATAGTCAGCCAAATGACAATTATGACACCTGTCTATAAACTAAAGGAAGCTTTGCCTAGTCCCCATGGTGTCCTTTATAAACATGCTTAAATGTATTTTTAAAATGCCATGTCCTGTGTTTTTCTATTAAACCTAGTATACTGACCTCCTAACACTTTTAACTCTAAATTTCAGGAAAGTACTCAGACATTTCTGATGAAAGTTGCACAATATTTTGAAAATAAGTTAGAAATTGTAGCTGTTTGTCACATTCCTCCCATAAAATTATTAGCTCACCTGGCCTGAAATGCCACGTGAGCTTATGCCATGGCGACCATCTGTCGTCTGTCCATCAACTTTTCCTTTAAAGGACTTCTTCTCAAGAACCACGGGCCGATTTCAATTATATTTGGCAGGAAACATCCTTAGGGCAAAGGGATCCAAATTTGGATTTAGGCAGATTTTAGGAAATGTCAAAATTTTCTCCGAAACCGCTTAGGGGATTGATGCAAATCTCATGAAATATGATCTATGGCAAGAGCTGAACCAAGTTTGTTCAAGGAAACTTGATTGGTCAAATGGTTCGGCGGCCATCTTGGTTGACCTGGTTGTAGCGAAAATGACTTCTTCTCCAGAACCGCTGAAGGGATCGGGCCGACATTGGGCAGATATGATTAGGGCCTAAGGGCCATTCAACTTTGTTCAAGAGAAGTTGATCTGTTAAAAAACATGGCCGTCGTGGACCAATCAAAATATAGCGTGTTTGGTGGCCATATTGGGTTTTTTTATTTGATGGATTTTGAGGCCGATTTTGAGATTTGAAATTTTCGAAACTGTCAGATAAACGGTTTGGTGGCCATCTTGGATCATTTTCCCGCCAAAAGCTCCCATACTAAAGCAATGGGAAATTTTAAATGATTTCTCAAGAACTACTTGGTCAATTTCAATTATATTTGGCAGGAAGCATCCTTCGGGCATAGAGATTCAAGCTTGTTCAAACGAAGCCGATCTTCCAATTGGGCTGGTGGCCATCTTGGATTTTGGCTGATTTTTAGAAACGTCTAAAAATCTCTGAAACCGCTTGGGGGATTGATGCAAACCTCATGAAATATGATTTAGGGCAAATGCTGAACCAAGTTTGTTCAAGGGAAATTGATTGGTCAAATGGTTCAGCGGACATCTTGGTTGACCTAGTTGTAGCGAAAATGACTTCTCCAGAACCGCTGAAGGGATCAGGCCAAAATTTGGCAGGTATGATTAGTGCCTAAGGGCCATTAAAGTTTGTTCAAGAGAAGTTGATCCATCAAAAAAACATGGCCACTGTGGGCCACTCAAAATATAGCATGTTTTGCGGCCTTATTGGATTTTTTTATTTGATGGATTTTGAGGCCGAAATTGGTTTTATGTGTTTTTGGGTATTCTGATCTCAAATTTGCAATTTTCGAAACTGTCGGATAAATGGTTTGGTGGCCATCTTGTTGATAAAGAGCATTTTAGTTGAAATGCCTATGGCGCAGGTGAGTGATACAGGGGCCTCTTGTTTTAAAGAACCTAGTTCATATTGTTAGTAATACTAACTTAGTATGGCTATATGTAATTCAACACAGGATAGGGTTACCTCCACCAGTGGTCATCAATCTGCTGGGAGGTGTGATTTTACGCATTCACAAAAGTCTTTTGATTTTATTGAAGCTTTCCTAGACACCCTTTCGACTATACAGATCTGAGATATTACAAATTCCATCTACAAAGTAAGAATTATTAAGTTGAATATTTTTAAAATAACTAACTAGATGTAGATGTCCTTGGTTGCATATATGTGGGTGGCAACAGCTTCCAGTCACGTTATTTATGTTTATATCCGAGGCGAATTACGGGATTTGTATTTTTTCGCGACGCCATTTTATATCAAATTGTGGATTCATTTTGATGTAATAAACGACCTTTATTAAAAGATACGCAGTATTTAGGCGCTCAAATCAAATAATTTTACTTCCCCGGTGATGTTTTGAGATATAATTAAACATAGGCGTAGGCGGTGAGAATTTTTACGGGAGAAAATGCGTTGAATTTCCGTGGTATTAGTTTTAGAACATTTTTAGGAAAACCGTTAGCGCATAACTGTTCAGAGAATGGGGAACGCGTAATAAGCGTGTGTGATTACAACAACAATGACAAATAGCCACCAAGTGCACAATCTTTATTCATCTAAAACTAATCATGAGTCAATACAAACAAATCAGTTATTTATTTAGTTTATTTAATCATTCACACATTAGGCTGATAGCCGGATGTTTGTTTCCATGATTGGTAACGCGAGCAGAGTTTCACAAACGTAAAAGTGTCTTGACAAAAATTTCAACGTGGCGATTACACGATTATTTCATTTTATAATCGTCCACGATCATTTTGAATTATATAATCATGATTAATCGAATAATCAAAAAATCGTGCAAGCCTAATAATACATGTGTAGCTCAATATTTCTCAAGAAAAGTAAAAATCTGCTCATTGATTACTCATATATATATATGGAATGACTGGCTTGGTTAGCGAACCAGTCATTCTAGTGGTAAATTTAAGAAAATAGTCTTCTTACTTTATAAATTTGCTCAAGACCACAGCTCAAGCCATTTTTCACAGACTTGGTTATTTAATCCTTCTGTGGTGTCAATGTTCTATCTTTTACTGTGTCGATAGCAAAGAAACTGGTGCACATTTTTCAACAAATTTGGTGAAAGATGTTTCTACTTCGAATAATACTTAGCAGATGTACTATTATGATAATGTCTATTATCTAGTCTAGCTCAAAATAAACAATTAAAACTCTGCACTCTCCATGGCCCTGCCCATACTGTGTCTGGGAATTACCATAGCCTCCGGGTACTGAGTCAATTCCCAAGAACAGTCAGATTCGTCTATTTTGCTCGACCTTTCAGTCGTGTTTTCTAAAGCTCTCAATTTAGATTAAAATTTACGTGTTTAGTGCTTGGTTGGCCCTCTCGTTTGTGGCACCATGGAAGGAAAAGGGAAATCATCGCAGGGGCAGGTTGTATCAATCTGGAATTTATACATTCGTGCCATAATGTCTGTTTGAAATTTCCGTATATTGGCAGATTGTTTTAAAATGGCAGCCATTTTTAGAGTCGCTCCGGTACCGCTAACTTTTTAATCTTATCCGGGTACTCGGTTAATTTCTATTGCGACTCGGTTCCTTCCAAGATGGATGCGCCCGTAGCCAAGATGGCGCCGCCCATGATTAACGTTTTGTTTGGCTTGGTGTGTCTATGCACTAGTTTTAAGCCGGTCATTAGCTCTCGCTTCATTGTCGAGAGTGTTTGTAGCGATCGGTCTTAATTTTTTCGCTATTTTAATGTTAGTTAATTACCAAGTCGTGTTTATAAAATTTTCACTCTAAAAATTTTCAAAATTTCCTGCCTAGAACTTGATCAGGGTTCTGCCCACACTGGTCGGCACCAGTCGGGATTAGCCACCACTCAACAATTTTAACCAGCTCTAAAGACTAAACTATCTATTTTAACCACCACTTTTCACATATTTTGTTGAAATTTAGCTTTGTTTCAAGGAACTTTGTAAAATTTCCTTAAAAATGTCCGGCACTAATTTCATGCTGGGCAGAACCCTGTTGATTATCATTAATTTAAGAGAAAGTTAATGTTTTAAGTAATTTTAATATTACAATCAAGTAAATTGTGCATATTGCTTGCCATCATCTTATCATGTGCAGCGTTTTAATTTTTAGTCTGTGTTCGCAGAAGGTGAAAAGGCAAGGCAAGGCCCCGCCGGATACATTATGTTCCCGCAGCAATCGCTTCATGAAGCGGAAATTTGGGAGCACCACTGTGTTGTGTGTGCCAAGTGTAAGGTTGGAAATCCTTGCGATGTGTGTGTAAAGTGGTCGTCGGACTTAGTGGCAGAGTTTGATCGCAATTGGAGGAGCGCCTGATGGAGCAGATGGACTCGGCCTTGGCTGTTTGGGCATCCCAATTCAAGGCGATGTTTGAGTCATTCCAGTCCACGGTTCCGTCGATGCAGCCTGTTGCAGGGCAACCTGTCAGTGGTCCAGCCAGTTCTGCGCAGGAACATGCACCTGACCTTTCTCTCATATTGGCTCAAGAGCCAACGGCGGCGGAAGAGGATATTCTCCTGATGGAAGACTGGCATGCCAGAGCTTTCACAGGTGACGGACTCCGGCGTTTCCCACGGCTCACCCCCAGGTTTTGTTCGGATCTGTCAACCAGATGGAGATGTTGACGTTCCATCGGGCATCTTCCATCCAGAGTTTGCTCTTTCCGGAGTTCCGTCTTTTACGGCTCCTGTTGGCATCGCGGATTCGGGTATGGTGGCTCCTCTCAGAGTCCCATGTCCTGCCGTGTTAGTGGCCGCAGTCCCGCACTGGAGCCGGTGGATTGCGGTGATTCCATATCTGGTGATTCGCTAGATACTGGAGCCGCATGTGGTCAAGCCACGGCCCTGCTTCGAACTGGAAGTTTGGTCCGTACATGTAGTTCTCAGCATGGGTCGTCGGTGGCCTTCTCATCCAAGGGTGAGAAGGAGGATGAAAATTGTAGTCCTTTAATGAACGAATCATCATTCTGCACCGAAGCTGAATGGGTGCAGTTTCTTTGATGGATGTCAGACCATCTTGGGTTGGCATCTGACCAAGAGTCTCAGTGCAGGGTTCGCATGGGTCATGGAAATCCTGGAAAGTCATGGAATTTGAAAATCTAAATTCCAGGCCTGGAAAAGTCATGGAAATTTGTCAATTTGATAAAAGTCATGGAAAAGTCATGGAAAATGATAATCTCCCTAAATAAAAATAAAATCTGATGGCATACAAATGTGAAATGGGGAAATAAAGCTCGGAAATGTATTTCCATATCTTTATCGCGGCGATCACATGATTTCATTCATTATCAAAGTCATATGTCCAACCAAAATAAAATGACCCAAAACAACGTAAGAAATAAAATGAGGTTAAATCCCTTCTTATGTTGGTAGGCCATATTAAACTCTTGTGATTGGAGACATTCCACTGAACTATATCTGGGCTGGAAGGAGGCCTCCCAAATAAAAACGGGTTTTGTAACCTTGTTCCGCTGTTCACAGTGGGGAAAAATTCTCAATCCTTGTTCAACTGAAGATCAAAGAAATGATGAAAACACCATACAACCTTTACCTACATACAGTAAATAAGTCAAACCAGGTCATTTTGGATTTGATTAAATTGTTTATTCATTCACTTAAAAGTTTAATATCATTGTTATTGAATGCTGCCATATTGATATAATGCAGACTTTGCTCAAACAATCACCAACACAGACAGCAGCGCAAACCACAAGCAATATTATATACAAAAATAAGACCAAGATTAAGTTTACTTTACTGTTGATTTTGAGATATGTATTGTTATCGATGATCAATAACAATACAAGTCCAGTCTCTAGAACAACAGTAAACTACATGTATCTTGGTCCTATATAATATTGCCCATGCTGGTGATCAGCGGTGTTTTATGGTTATGCTACTGTCTGTGTTGATGAATGATGTTGCTGGTCATATATTACTGAGTGGTCTTTCAAATTCTTGTCTTACTGCTCCAGATTTTGTACGTTTATTTTTGCAACATTTGTTTGTGGTCTGGCTATGTTTCAACAGTAGCTGAAATAGAAAGTGAAACAAATATGATTACACAGGGAGTTATAAGCATTACATAATGGACCTTTCCATTTTATCCATCAATCATGATGTCATAATCAACTACATGATGCATAAGGATGATAACATAATCAATGACATAATGAATGATGTAGATAAGTTCGTCAATCTTCATAGACACTTAATTGATGACAGACTATATATATTCTATTTAACCCTTTCATGGACAAATTTGGTGAAGAAAATTTTAATATCCACTTATTGAATGTCCAATTAGAGGCCAAGAGATGCAATTTTTGAAAATTTATGACAAATTACTGGCTCAGTCATTGAGCCAGTCATTTCTGGTGAATTTTCAAAAATTCTATTCTCTTGGCCTGTAAATAGACATTCCACAAGGCCATAACAGAGGCCAGTTTTGGTCGGCATAACCTCTTGACAGATTGCAACCCTAGTTGGCTGGACATAAATTGCCAAAATGCATATTCTCCATGACTGCTTGGTGGATTATATCCAAATTTGGTGGAAGGATTCTGTAGTAGTTGGCTCTAGAACTTCTATTCAGAATTTTTGTTTATAATTCTGTGCTTAGCAACAACCGTCATCAGATGAGATATTTTGACAGTTCGCCTCTTATGTCCGCCTCATCTGAAAAGAAAAATAGGAAGTGGAAATTAGATACAGGTATACAGGCAACCTGCTGAATATTTTGAAAAGTTTCGATAGGTAGACAGATAGGTATGTACATGCTCAGTATATTTTATAGGCAGCCTTTTTTGACATAGTTGCGGCCTTCTCTGCTGACAGCCCTTATTGCCATACACCGTCCAGGATACCGTTACAGGCCCTTGGCCCCCTTGTTGATATGCCTTCTAAATTTATTTTGTGTTTCAAGTCAATCATCAGAGTTCATTGCTGTCATGAAGTCAATCTGGATCCAACTTTGGTTTTTGTCCGGATCACAGCCAAAGTCTGGAAATCCTTGTTTAGGTTATGTTGCTTTTTTACTGTCGTCTAATAGTACACAACTGTCAAAGCGTCATGAGATTAGTTCAACCAATCAGATTTGCCATTGATGGCTTTTCCAACAATATCTCTGCCAATCAAAGATGACGAGGTTAAATATATACGTGATGACGTCATCAGAATGGAATGGTGTTCCAGTTCAAGACGATTGTCCATTCGGCATTAGATATATCGAGATTTTCACTAAAAACGCAGAAATTAGACGAATCCCACGAAGAAACACTAAATTAAATACATCTTCTGCTAAATGCAGCCACAAATTGACGTAAATAAGTTAAAATCTGCTGTACGAATCGCTCAAAGTTTGCAAAGTACGCGAGATACATGTACGGAGGAAACCTGTATTGATAACCGGATCTGCCTAGACTAGGAACCGAGTACCCTTTTGCTTCTAGCCATAGGACTCATCGAAAGAACTGGAGAACCGCGGTTGGAATTAATGGCGCATTTAATTTATCGTAAAATTTTCAAACGCTACCAAATGCGTAGGGCAAAAAGTTAAACCCGTCATGCAAAATGTCAAACCTGTAGCGTCAAAATTTCAACCCGGCAAGATAAAATTCAAGATGCATCTTGAGATATTACCAAATACGCTACGTCTAAGTAAATCACTACGAGAAAATGAGCTTTAGGATGCGTTTAAGTAAAGCTAACTATGATCTGTACTGTAGGTGGGTGTTGTCTCCCCTTTTGACAGCCCTCTGGAATTTGTGCGGACAAATGAGGGGGATTGTGTGTGAGCGCGGTCTAGACCATGGAAGTTTAGCACTCTATGAGTCGGATGGCAGGACTGAAGCGCATGCTGGGGTTCCAGTCTCTTCACCACTTTCTCCGTCGGATGGTAGTTGAGAGCTGTTTTCGAGCCTCGCCACCTCCCACCGGAGTTTCTTGGCTGTCGAAATCCGGAGTTTATCATAATAGTACATCTGGTAAGTATTATTCGAAGTAGAATCAAAAAAGCATCCGCTTTTGTTTCTACGAGAATTGATAATACTTACCACTTGTACTATGACGCCCTCAGCCGCCCCGCTGAGGTGAGGCTGAGCTGCTTTCGCTGTTTGTCAAGACAAATATGAGACGAATCTGACTGTTGTCGGGAATTGACTCGGTACCTGGAGGCTATGGTAATTCCCGGACACCGTATGGGCAGGACCATGGAGAGTGCGGAGTTTTAATTGTTTATTTTGAGCCAGACTGGATAATAGACATTATCATAATAGTACATCTGGTAAGTATTATCAATTCTCGTAGAAACAAAAGCGGATGCTTTTTTTATGCTGTCTATGAAACAGTTCATCTTTTAACTTTTAACTTATTAGCAATACATCTTGTCAGTGTAGCATTCAATTTACAGACAAGGGGCAGCAGTGAAGTACAGTTATGCAACCTAACTGGTTTACTTGCCCCTGGGGTCAACAAGATATTTTTCAAATTTTTAGGTCCTGGTTTTATTTTGTTTTGGAAACATGTTAAGTTATTTGTGACATGCATGTGTTACATTTAAATGTTGCTTCGTTTAGTTCAGGGCTGGGTTAACTGTAACTTGTAACTGACTGTAACTTACTACCTGTAGTTACATTTTTCATGTAATTGAAGTAACTTGTAACTGAAGAATTTTTTTAGTTACAGGAACTAAAATGTAACCAGTTACATTGCAAAAGTAACTGAAATTTCAGTTACTTTTCAGTTACATTTCAAACTTTTTAACCAAATTTATTACAATTTTCTTAATTTGAAGCATAGTTATTCTTATACACGTGACACTCCAATATCCTAATTTCAATGTAATCATTCAGGTAAGCTGTTGAATATGTTGAAGTGAATTTTTCTGGAAGATGCTGATGCTATGGGCAACAACTTTATTTCCAAGCGTCAGTGATATATATTTTAGAAATTTGCCATTGGAATGACTGGCTTGATTGTCGGGGCAGTCATTCCAGTGGTTAATTTTCAAATATGAATCTTGTAGCCTACAAAATAGACATTTCTTAACTAATCTTGACTGTTAAATGATTAACCGACTCTATATCTGTATGTGATATTTTAACAATGATAATCTGAATGTTATTGCTACATCAGGCAACAACAACCTTTAATCAAAATCTTACAGATTTTACATTAATCTACAATGTAATTTAGAAACAGGTTGTTTGCTAAATCATTATAGAATTAACTGTTACCTTTTAGAGATTAAATTTGTTGAAGAAAACTAGTTTTCTCATGGAAAATGCCCATTTGCAGACCATGGGATTATTTTAGAAAATTTGCCACTGAAATGGCTGGCTTGGTTATTGAGCCAGTTATTCCAGTGGTAAATTTTCAAAAAATATCTTATATTTGTCTGAAAATAGACATTTCTCAAAACCACTGCAAAAGCTGTTTTGTCCAGCTTTAGTGTTAAGTGGTTAAAAGGACTAAAAACAGCAAATGTTGACTTGTAAAGGAAGCTAATATCTGCCACAGTAAGTGTTAACAACATGTCCTGTTCTTTTCTTTATATGCTATTGATTAGGCCAGCTTAGGACATCATTGCTCAGCAATTATACTCACACTAAATTCAATTCACATAGGCGTGGTGATAAAGATCAAAGGACAATGCCATTGATAAAAGTCAAGCCATCAACCATTTTGGTATACAGTACAGCTCAGAATTAAGTTAACAAAAAAGGTGACAGCAGCAAAACATATGCGCGCAAAAAGCAAACCATCTCGCTCCAAATGAAAAACACAAACGTGCTAAATGAAAAACAGAAAAAGGATGAGGTCGAAATGCCAGGTGACTTTTTCCGTGATGTACATGAATTAATTATGAACAGGATAAGCCTAAATGCGCCAAAACACTTCCCGACAAGATTGTTTTTCTAAAACGTGGTAGTGTTTTTCTCTGACTCGCCGATAATAGTACATTATTCTCGATCTATAATGTAGACAGGGATTGAAATGAAAATAAGTGCTAAAATCGTCGGCAGTCCTACTATTTGTCTATTGCGCAAAAGTAATCTACATGTATGTCAAATCCCGCAAGTTGGCATCTCGAGCTTCCGTTTGTCTTCATTGTAAGGTTTTATTCACAATAATACAATGTATGTTAGATATTATAAAATATTGCTCAGAAATGCCGCCGTTGAACGTCATAAGCGGTCTATAGCAATACAGGTCTAGATTTAATAGATGGGGCTAGCATACATCTCGTAGTTTCGTACAAATACAATGACAATCACCAACAACGGGAATACATTTGTGCATAAGTACATTATGGAAACCATTGCAAAATCTCGTCGCAAACATTCATTTCAACAAATAAACTTTACAATTCTGTTTTATTCCCGATACGAAACTAGTTTAAGAGAACACTGTGAAAATATGTGTTGTCCTTTCTCGTAACAACATTCTGAAACTGTTCTAGAATGCCACAACGAGAACAGTTTAGCATTCAGGAACAAGATTGCCACTCCTCCTCTGATGGGGAGTAGAAAATTTTTTCAGGAAACACTGTTCCTGTGCCGTTGTCGAATGGTAGGGTTCTTGTTAAATCTGTTCGCGATCAGCAAGAACTGACAACTTGAATGGGTAACACCGACTTCTACATGTACTTGTAATGAGCTAAAGTCCACAGGTATTCTAATTTACTAAGTGTTTGAAACGCGCCTATGTTTTTCACAAATGTGCCAGGTATTTTGAAGACATGGCATGCTCTCTAGCCGTGTTCATATTTTGTTTCCAAACACTTTCTGATACTTTATGGTGCACCAAAATGTCACTATTATTTGTTGTTTTTGTCCTGGCGCGGTGGTGAGTTTTTTTGTTTTCTTCGTGTCGCGTTTATGTTTTCTTCACCTACATTTTTGTTTTGCATCTGGCACGTTATTGTTTTCTTCTTGACACATTTTTGCTTTTGTCTGTTGCGTTTTTGTTCTCAGGACATTTTAACTTAATTCTGAGCTGTACTGTAGCAGACAAAATTTATAAAGGCGGTGGAATTAAAGTACTAGTGTACTGGAAAGGTGTTGAACATTTTGAAATTAATCAGACTTGAAAAAACTTGCTGCCATATGAAGCAACAGCTTTTGAAAGTAAAATTACAAATGTAGTAAGTATAAAGTACTCAGTAGATTATCTCATCGGAATGAATTTGCCACTGCAACTAATGAAAGTACATGGTGTAATAAATTATTTTCAACATATTTAAATTTCTATTTGAAATTAAGGAAACATCAAAGCTGATGGACATTTTGAAGCTAATTTCACTTGAAACTTACTATATTGCCCCATAAATGGCGGATTATCTTATCAAAGAACGTCAATGCTCTAAGGAAATCTGTTGAACACTAATTTCACAGAAAAATGTTAATACATATGGGAGCAAAGTTTTCAGTTAAATTAGTTTCAAAACATTCAACCAATTATTTCTTGCAATAAGATTAATGTTTGTTATATGGCATGTACATCTATGAAGGCTGTGGAATTAAACTACAATTAGTGTCTTATTATTTTGGAAACAAGTTGATTGAAATTTGTTATTGCATATGGCAGCAACAAAATTCAGCCAAATTTATTAATGAATTTTCAGCAGGTTTTATATTTCATATGGATTCAGTTGTGTCGGTACATTATACCAGTGGTTATAATCGTATTTTGTTTCTACTGTATATTTTAATTTGGTTAACTACATTAGTTTTTATGATGACATTGATGTTCACATAGTCCTTCATAATAATTGTCAGTCAAAAGAACTAATGTACATTGTAACTGAAATGTAACTTTAGTTACATTATGCAAAGTAACTGAAATGTAACTAGTTACATTGCTCAACTAATGTAACTGTAACTGACATAGTCCAATGTAACTGTAACTAGTTACATTTACATGTAACTGACCCCAGGCCTGATTTAGTTACATGTATACATGATGTATAAATTTGCATGTTGCACAGTCATGACTGTTAACTTGATGATTTTAATATTGTTTCATTGTAGCTACACAAAAATGGGTTTTGCTGGAAACACTGAGCCTCAGTATATCATCCCATCATGCATTGCAATAAGAGAGTCAGCGAAGGTCGGAGATCAGGCCTCTAGACGTGTCGGGAGAGGCGTGGAGGACTTAGATTTCTATATAGGTGATGAAGCATTGGAAGTTCCTTCATATTCTGTTAAGGTAGGTTTGTACAATACCACTCAGAAATAAGTTACTTTAATAGAGAATCTGGAACGAGGTCACTTCATATCACTATTATGGACCGAGTTGAAAATTATCAATTTGCACGAGCTTTAGCGAGTGCAAAATCGATAATTTTCAATGAGGTTCATAATAGTGATATGAAAAGTGACCGAGTTTGTGATTTTATTTTTCATATAAACTGTAATTTTGAAATATTTGCCAATAGTTGCTGATGTGACTTATCTGATTTCTCATTGTTGATTTTCGTGAAATCGATACAGCCGCTGTGACGCACCACTACTTGATAACAGATACTGAATGAGCAGCAAAATATGGTGACAAACACAAAATCTGGTGGTGTCAGCCGTTAAATAGTATTTTAACTGGTCATTGAAAATTATAGCCACGGCCATCAGTCGTTACTTCGCTGCCGACTGATAAACTGTCAAACGATGACATTTTGCGATGACGTTTCATGAATGACAAATTGTAATAAACAAATCGTAGTAAAACAGTACCGCATAGTAATCCCTACGCGTCACGCTCACATCAATCGATGTTTTAATTGGTCGGTTTAAATGGGTTGCGCACCCAACAGCCAATGAAAATACTCCGTTGAATATGGCACGTGTGCTCATGTCGAAAAATATGGAACGGGCTAGAAGGCTTGTTTATATGATAAAAATGCTTACAAAACAAGATAAATTGTACTGTTGAATATTTTGCCTAAGGAAGCAATGTCTGCCAAGCCAATTCTGTTCAAAATAATCCACAGAACATTAAAGATTAACAGGTTTCTTTTTTTGTTTTGGAATCATGTTAAGTTATTTCTGAGCTGTGCTGTAATATATTTTGAAATTTCAATCCGTGTACGGTGATGTACATGGGCCCACATGTATTCTGTCGAAACACGCTTCCTGTATAGCATGTAACTAACAACTACATGTACATGTATAGCATGTCATATCTGTTTATTCCTTTCACCAGGGTTCGTACTGGTCATGAAAAGTCATGGAATTTGAAAATTTAAATTCCAGGCCTGAAAAGTCATTTTTATCAAAGGTCATGGAAAATGGTAATCACACAAAATAAAAGAAATCTGTTGGCATAAATTTCCGTCATCACCTTTATACAATAAAAATTACGGCAAAAGCTTATCAAAACAAGGCTTTGGCCTGGCTGTTCCAAGACCAAATATTAAAACATTTTGCAGAATAACTCAGATCATAATTTATTAGGGCTGTAATGAACATTCGTTGGTTCAGTAAATCGCAAACCAAGGGAAGACGACCCGAACTTGCATGAGATTTGTGTGGTTCATGAGCCATACGCTAACCCTCTCACCAATGAATTCCCATATTTAATTTTAGGAAAACCATACAGGAAACTGTTGAATATTTTGAAATTTTGTGATTAGATGCTGTTGCTGCCTTAGGCAGCAACAGCTTCCAGTCAAATTAATTCCAAAATAGTCAACAGAGTAAGTTTTGTATCATAAAGAATTTGCTTTTTCAAGTATTTGTCTGTGAAAGGGCTAATAGACACGCACTCTCTGAATGTCCCCTAAGTCTGATTTATGAATATGACCATGAAAGGAACTTAGCTGGCTATGAATCTTATATTATTTTCTAACATTTTTTGTCAGAACATGTCATTTCTGTTTTTCTACCGTTTAGCCAGTAAGCCACCTGCCTTTAAATGTTATTTTCTGTGAGGAGTAATTTCTCGCATACAATACATGTAGCATATTAAAAAGGTTCATGAACCAGTTCATGGTTCAGACATCTATATTGTGAACCGGTTCGGTTCGTGACAATCGTCATGAACCTCGGCCCTATAATTTATGTACAAGTACTGTGTAATTAGTCAGAAACACAAATCTATTTTATTTCTTGGAGGTCATAGAATTTGTAAATTTTTGTCATGGAAAAGTCATGGAATTTCAAACACATACAGTAAAGATGTACAAGCCCTGTTTCACGGTCTTGCGGTCTACGTTTGTTACATGTATATCAGTTTATACATATCCTTCATGCTTGACAGACACATACATCCATTGCAGTGTATTCTAAGTGCCAATATTTATACGTTTCAGTGGCCCATTCGGCATGGTATTGTGGAGGATTGGGATTTGATGGAGCGTTTTTGGGAGCAGGCAATTTTCAAATATCTACGAGCAGAACCTGAGGATCACTACTTCCTGTTGGTGAGTATTGTATGCTTGAGGTAGTACTGTATGTATATATTAGTTACTACCGCTAACCTGTACATTTAGTAAAACTATTGTATGCAGCAATGGACCTTTCCAGTTTATCCACCCATCATAGGATGTCTTAATCAACTACGTGATGTGTAGGATGATATCATAATCAACTGCATCATGAGTGACTCGATTTAGTCCAACTTAAACACTTAAGTCTGACATGGTGTACGAATTGTATGTCTTTGCTATTTAATAAACATGTTGTTGAATATTTTGTAACTAATTTGACTGCAAGTGTTCAGTGGAAATGGTTTTCTGGTGATGATGGATTGTAGACATTTCAAAACATTGACTAAATAATCAAGATTTGCCTAAAATTAAGTGTAGTTGGCTAATCTATTGGCTAATAATTCATGAAAGCCATGTATGTCCCTGATTTGTCATTCTAAGATGAGGCGAGATTGAGAAATATATGAGAGATGCTATCATTATTTAAGAAGTTCACAAATGAGAATTAGATTTTTGATTAAATCTGCCAAAATATGTTTTTTATCATAGTAGTTTGTGAAGACAATTTGATGAAATTGTAAAATCTATCAATATTAAAATCTCAGTAAAAATCATTGATTTGACTTGCCATCAAATACTTGGTGTGACATCATCACCTGTATCTGCAACCATGTGGATTCAAACATGTTAGAAAAAATTGGCATCTACAGTATGCCGCAAAAATAACTTAGGGAAAACACATTTTTTAATGCGCCAAAAGGAAAACAAATACGCGCCCATTTTTCAACGGGTAATAAAACAAAATGCTATATAGAACACATTGTCTAGATATTTTCTGATGGGCCTAAGCTATTGTTTTGATGCGTCTAATTTGTATTGACCCATTTATTTTTTCTGACGAACCTACTGAAATCTTTAAACGCGCTAATAATTTTACATTGAGGAGGAGGTGCTATATATTTGACACATGTTTTAAAATGTTACGTGCTGGAAATACGACGACACGAACTATTTATCTTGTGTGTGATCATCCTGGCATTTACTACTAGTGAAGACATCTCCGCACACACGTAATTCCTTCTCTTTATAACCCAAACTTAATGCATATGTGATATCGCGGTGAGCGCAGTTTGGCTAGTACGAAAGTGCAGTTTAAACGTTAATACCCTATATCGGGGACGTTTGGGAATTCCCCAATGAAGTGTGATCTTGACCTATATGATGACTTTCGCAGTTTCGGGATGTATCGAATAGCGAGATTGCGAAAGAATTACGAAAATATGGTTTAAAATGTTAATACCATGTGTTCAGACAAAGGAAATCCCTGGAAACAAATAAATATGTAAGTTAATAGCGCACTCGTAAGCCTCACATACCGTTTTATTCCGGGAAAAGTGCTACAAATATTAGAAGTGAATGTATGGAATTGTATAGACTGTGAAATTTAGTGATAATTTAATATTTAGTAATAGGTTTTGTATTATTGCTTGTATGCGGAGTAGACATAAATAGGCCGTGTCACGTTAACATAATTAATACGCGAACGCGATGACAGTAACAGCCTGAATTATAAACTCGTCAAAAAAATTTATGCCAACCACTGAACATTTAAACGTGCCTAAATAGTTTGAACTCGTTTAAATCTTCTTCAAAATGGGTCTCAATGTATTTTTTCGACGCATCCACGCGCTAAATTAAATTCTTAGTGCGCTAAATCTTCTTTTCCTAGCGCATCAAAGTCTTATAACTGATGCAGCATGGAAACTGTCCCGTTCTTTTGGCATCTTTTTGGCGCTATTGTCCCGTTTTTTTGCATTTTCTAGTAGTTATTTTTGCAGCGTACTGTAATTAAATCATGAGGCAGCTGTGATTCGAGTTCTACGTGTGCTTTAACCCTTGAATGGTCATGATTTTTTCAGAATAATTTAAATTTTTCCTCTGTTTGTCCATTTGCAGGTCAAGATAAGACAATTTTTGAAAATTTATCATTGGAATGACTTGCTTGATTATCGAGCCAGTCATTCAAGTGATAAATTAAAAAAAAAAAATCTTATCTTGGCATGCAAATGGACATTAATCAATACCATTGCAGAGGCTGTTTTTGGCTGGCTTGACCATTACTTTTTTTTACATTTGCTTGTATACATGTACATGTATCTTATTAATATGATGATTTTTTAATCTGCTGCTGTTATACGTACATGTACATGTAGCTGTGAGCTGACAATCATCAACAAAATATATGTATTATTCACACAATGATGTCATACCACAAAAATCAAATCACTGATCACATCACTCCATGATTTTTGTGAAAATTGTAATACACGTAAATGACGTGGTGAAAGTTACTATTTCAGAAATTAAAACTTAATTAAATTATACAACAGCATCATTTTAGGACAAGTTTCAAAATTTGTACTCGATTCCAACACATGAACAAAGTGTGCAGAGCTTAGGTAGAACTGGATCGCTCTATTGTTTAAAAGTTTGCACAGTATAAATAACCCTTAACAGATTTTATCTCAGCTTACACGATTACATGATTAAATCGAAAATCGTGATTATTTTTTTAATTCGTGAATTTATATGATTAAAAATTAAAAAAACGAATAATCGTGGCTAATTCTACAGCATAAAATATTTCAAAACCTATCTTTTAATTACGCTTTAATGTGATCGGTCATGAAAATTTACATTTTACTGGGCGAATGCGTGTCCATTTGCAGGCTAAGAGAAGACTATTTTTGAAAATGTAATACTGGAATGACTGGCTCGAGAATTGCAAAAGGAATTTTCTCCACACCATTGCAGCTTTCGTCATTGATGTGCTTTTTTGCTGTTATAACTGGGTAATTTGTACTCAAGCTGATTAATCGAGTAATCGCGATTATTATTAAATAATCGATCATGATTACTGAAAGTAATAATCGCGCAATCCGAATCTTATCAATGCGTACATCACATACATGTATATATTTCAGATGGATTTTTTTATTGTCTACAGGTTAATATGATATAATTCTTGACATTTTTTATCTACATACATGACATATATTTCAGACGGAGCCGCCACTGAATACACCGGAGAATCGAGAATACACCGCAGAAATTATGTTTGAGTCTTTCAACATTCCTGGTCTTTATATCGCCGTGCAGGTCAGTGAACAAATCATCTGTAGTATCATATACGCTATAATGATTAGTGTGCAGTATCGTCTTGGCTACAGTGCAGGGTTAATAAAGCTTTGGAAGAAGTATGGAAGCTTGAAACTTTGGCGATTCTCATTTGCAAAGTAATTTAGAAAATATTCAGATCATCGCAGATGTCATCTACTACAGGGCATAATTTTCTCACTTCAAGAGTATACTTACCTCCCTAATACTTTTGATATTGCTAAATATCGGCGTTCACTCAATAAACACTCAGAATAAAAACAGTTAGGTGCCCCTACTGGGCAGGTAGACAGAGGGTAGTCCGGCGGATGCCAGCCCCACCACCGCGCATGCGCCGACTACTACTTCCTCTTTGCTAATTTATTGGCAGAGAGAACATGTTTTTGTGCTTTTTTCAAAAGTTTCACTGTTTTCAACGCGTTTATAGTCTTAGAAGTGTGAATATATTAGAAGGATACTACCTGGATATGTCGGATAAAGTGGCTTCGCCGGAGGATGGCGCAGGATCTTTATATCAGGTGATTTCTAATATATTCTAGCGAGTTTTCCCCGGTGTAATGTGTTTCCGGGACTCGCGTTTACCGTGATAAGCGCCTGTTTTAGTTGTTTTATTTCAACATGGTGCTATATAAGACTAATATCTCTCTGTGTTTATGTCCACAGGTCTCTGTGAGGATATGTAATGGACATCACAGCATCTGAGGGTTTGTTTCTCTCCACCAAGGTTCCATTTCCTACTAATACTGTTAGGTTATCTAACCAAGAATTTTATGTCCAGTGAGTCGGAGGCCTAGTATAAAGGTCTTCTCACTTTGCCCTCTTGCTCCAATTCCTTCCCCTAAGGTGGAGAGAGTTAAGAGGCGTACAGTTGGTGGAGTGCTCCAGTTCATCACGTTGGATGGTTTGTCTATACAAAGTGTCAGGTATCTAAGTAATGATATGAGGTGAGGTTAATTATTTAAGAAAATTAACTGCTATTGCCATTGTTATCGTTGTGTATCTGATGGTTGTGTAGTCTGAATAACCGTTCTAAGATGTTCTGGTTATGTATACAATTCGTCCGCACGCCTATTTGTTGGTCGGATCGATTGATTTCTGTCATGGGATCATGACGTCATAATCAGCCTTGCGATTATTAACAATTAAAGTTTTGTCCAACGCTGGTTTTAATCAATTATTGATCGTTTCCCTCTCTTTTAGTTTGGTTTGAGTTTCTAACCGTAACTAGTTTGCTCATTGTCCTCGTCCTTTGTCCTGTTTCAGAGACCTGGTTGTCCGTCCTGTGGACGTTTCTTGAAAGATCGATTTGTGCCTCACCTTTGCTTTGGTTATAGTCCCTGTGGGCCATTGCTTAAGTGTGAGGTATGCAAGCATTGGGGTGGGGGGGGTGGGGGCGACTTAATGTCTGAGTTTCTGTGTTTGCAGGCGAAGGACAAGGTAGTGGAGGAGGAGAGGAAGCAGAAGCGAGAGGGTGTAGGTAAGAAGGGTAAGAGGAAGGCCTCGTCCGCGGTGGACATGGAGGCCTTCCGGACCGAGATGTTGGGAGAGATGAAGAGGACGATAAAGGATTTGGTTCCAGAGTTGCTACATGGCATGCTTCCTGGACCAAATCCTTTGTCATCCTCGGCGTCTGCTTCCGAGCAGGTAATCCCCGCCTCTGAATCACCTTTCCGTAGGCCGGTTCCGTTGTTCGACGATTCAGAGGTGGCCCCATTAGTGGGGGTGATCCACGACCCTGGAAGCAGGCTTGGTGCCGCGCTGAGGGGTCGTGGACGGCTGTCGCTGGAACCCGCGGGCTGCTTATCAGTCCAGGGGTATCCGCACGCCACGGGTGCCAGTACCTCCTATGGCACCTTTCCTGGCCAGTCCGGGTTAGCTCTCTTTGCTGACCCGGAGTCTAATCTTTCTGGCCAGGAGGAAGAGGATTACCTGTTATGGTCGCCGTCTGGGGACGTGACCATGGATTATGACGTCTGTGCACCCCTCGCGGGGGAATACAGGCGACATATTCCATGGCTCTACTCACGCAGGAGTAGAGTTCACGGCGCAGAAGGTGGCCCTCGCCGATGCTGATGGCCAGCTATACCGCATACCTCGGCTTGCCGAGAGTATCGCTGGCCGGGGCCGTGGTGGGGCGGTATCTGCCCCGCGCTCTACCACGGCGCCTGCTCCTGGTCAGGCCAGTCAATTTAACATGCCTGTTCTTTCGGGCCCGCATGTTTTTTCTGGCCTGCCGGGGGTATCAGCTTATCCGCCGTCAAGCTCTGCTGCTTGCGCTCAGGAGGAAGACGAAGGCCCCCGTCTTGTAGAGCGCTCGCAGCTAGCCACGGAAGAGGATTGGTCTGACGCTTGCCAATGGCTGGTAAGTGTTAGGCCAGATCTGCCCGTGGAGCAGTCGGCTAGCCAGCATGATCACAGGCCGTGGTTAGCTCGTAAGGCTACTGCTAGCGCAATGCCATCTCTGCCGCTGGCTGAGCATGTCGTTGACATGTTCGAGGTGGCAGAGACGTCCATCACGGCGAATGGGCGTCTCGTGAAGGCCCCTCGCGAGGTGGCCAGGCGTTGCCGCGTCGTGCCCCTGGATTACCAGAGGTACGGTGTGGTACCCAAGCCGAGCGTGGATGACCGTGCGGCTTTGGGTGAAGATGCGCGGCCGGGCTCCCGTTCTGACACGGGAGTCTT
Organism: Chaetoderma sp. LZ-2023a; assembly: GCA_034401795.1. Classification (NCBI taxonomy): domain Eukaryota; kingdom Metazoa; phylum Mollusca; class Caudofoveata; order Chaetodermatida; family Chaetodermatidae; genus Chaetoderma; species Chaetoderma sp. LZ-2023a. The sequence continues at coordinate 10,822,643 of CM067359.1, forward strand.
GTGTTTGAACGCAACGCGTTCGGCCAATGCTGCGTTGCGTGATGCGGAGGAGAGTGGGAGGGCTTCGATTGCCGCTCTGTCCCACGTCTCCCAGCTGTTACAGGGGTTAGTGACAGCATCCGCATCGCGCCAGGCGAGCCCGGTCACAGTCCAGAGAGCCATCCAGGATGGTATCAACCTGGCTCTGGACTTTATGACTCGGGCGGTAACCAGGAGTGTCCGGGCGCGGCGCACATTTGCCTTGGACAATCTGTGCCCGTCCCAGGACGTGTATAATAGGCTACTGCATACGCCTATGACAGGTCCTGGTCTCTTTGGAGGTGAGGGATGTAGACACCTCCAGGAGACGGTTACTCTGGTCAACAACCAGAGGGCGCTGCGGGAGCAGTTTGAAGTGCTCCGTCGGGAGCGCGTTCGCGCCGCACCCCTTGCGTATCGTCCCCTGCAGGCTCGAGGTGGAGGTGGCCAAGTCAGAGGCCACCCACCAGCGCAGCGTCGGCCTAGGCCGCGTGCGATTCGGCCGGCAGTGAGTGGGGCGCAGGCTCCTCAGGCGCAGTCAGCCAGGCAGCCACCCGCGCACCGAGGTGCGCACGGTGCTGGGCGTGGCGCGCAAGGATCGGGTCGGGGTAATCGTGCCTAATGGCCCGGTTACCGCGGTGAGAACCACTCCGGTGTTTCTGGCGAAAGAGACAGTGCCACTCTTGCATTCCTTATGTCCACCTCTATCCCTAGGTGGACCGGTGGGAGGCCGGCTGGCCGACCACATGCAAGAGTGGGAACGGTTGACTCAGGACCGTTTAGTCTTGCGGTGGCTTTCAGTCGGATATCGTCCCGATTGGATGACAGGCCCGCCGTCGCGACTGTCTCTAGTGCCAATCTGGACTCCGAATCCGAGAGATCCAGATCAAAGGTTGTGTATCGAGGAGGAGATAAGTTCAAGTTCATAGAGACGCCCAGTTTCAAGATGGAGACTGTGCGCTCGGTGTTGGCGGGGTTAGAGAGGGGAATGTGGACAGCTTCGATAGATTTGAAGGATGCTTATTTCCACATTCCCATAGCGAGGAGTTTCCGTCGCTTCCTGAGATTTGCATTCCAGGGCAGACAGTGGAAATTCAGGGTGTTACCCTTCGGAATTTCCACCGCTCCTCGGGTTTTCACCCGTGTGGTTCTTGCGATCACAGCATACCTCCGCAGGAGAAGCATTGCAGTCCACACGTACATAGACGACTGGCTGTTAAAAGCACACACCCAGGAAAGTTTATCGACCAATCTAGAGATTGTTTTGAAAACTCTCACGGATTTGGGCTGGATGATAAATTTTCAAAAATCAGAGCTGACTCCATCCCAGAAGTTTGTTTACCTGGGGATGTTCTTCGATCTAGAGACAGGATATGTTTATCCTACTCAGGAGAGAGTTCAGAGACTCATCTCGGTAATTCAGTCAGTGTGCGACAGTCGTCATGTCCTGGCACGGGTTTACTTGAGAATGCTGGGGTTGATGGTTTCATTGGAACCGGTCATTCCTCAGGCCGCCTTACGCAGGCGGCCGATCCAGTTGTTTCTCATGACACAATGGACCCAGAGTACAGGTTCGCTGGACTCGAACGTGTCAGTGTTGGCGCCTCTAATTCACCACCTGCAATGGTGGTTGAGTACAGAGAATCTCTTGGTGGGGGGTTTGCTAACCCCTCCCCACCCTCAGGTGACTGTGTATACAGATGCATCGATGGAGGGGTTGGGGAGCTTGCCTGGGAGAATCCACGATATCAGGGCTTTGGAATCTGGAACAGTCAAAGGAACATATCAATCTACTGGAACTAAGAGCAGTAGTCCTGGGCCTGGAACATTTCTTACAGAAAGTTCAGGGCAAGATTGTTCTTATTCGTTCAGACAACAGTTGTGACTTACATAAACCGCCAGGGCGGAACGAAGTCGCCCAGTCTCTGTATGATGACATGGAGACTGCTTTCTTGGTGCCTGGATCACAGGATTACCTTGAAAGCAGTTCATATTCCGGGAAGGTTAAATCTGCTAGCAGACTCATTGAGCCGAAGGATGAGTGTTTTACCGACGGAATGGCAACTAAATCAATGTGTGGCGGATCGTCTGTTCGACCATTGGGGGAAACCCAACATCGATTTGTTCGCTACGAAGAAGAATGCGAAGATGACGACGTACGTCTCTCCGATTCCAGATCCAAGCGCTTTCGCAACAGATGCGTTAGCTATCAGCTGGGGGTGTGGGGGGGGGGGGGGGGGGGTGTGGGGGGGTGGGGTGGTAATGTATGCATATGCATTCCCTCCAGCAATCCTGATTCCAAAAATCAGACAGGAGGAGTGCCAAGTGCTTCTGATCGCCCCGGATTGGCCAAGCCGATTATGGTATACGGATCTGCTGGACCTTCTGGTCTGCAATCCGGTTCCTCTGCCTCTGATGGACGACATTATCTTCCAGGGCAAGGCCCTTCACAACAATCCGTCAATGTTCCGATTGACTGCGTGGATGTTGTCAAGGAATCTAGAATTAAGGAGGGCTTTTCTGAGCATGCAGCCATGTTTATGGCCAAAGCCAGGAGGGGGTCAACCTCCAGAGCATATAATTATAAAATCAACAGATTTGCAGAGTGGTGCTCAAAAAGATGTATTGATCCAATGGATTCATCTATTCAGGTAGTAGCTGATTTCCTCTGTCACCTGTATGATGCCTATAGCCTCAAGCCTAACTCTATTGCTGGTTATAAATCAGCTTTAATGACTTATCCCTTGCTTGGCTAATAGGGGGAGTGATGAAGTAAGTACATTAAATGTATTAATTAAAGGCATGGGCAATCTAAGACCAAGGAATCCCCCGGTGATTCCGTCTTGGAGTTTATCGCTAGTGCTTCAGGTGCTAGGTGATAAGCCTTTTGAACCACTTAGTTCCATTTGTATGAAACTGTTAACTCTTAAAACTGTATTTTTAATTGCTGCGGCCTCAGCTAGGCGTAGGAGTGAAATTCATGCCTTATCAGCCGAGGACGACCGTTTTGTGGTTACAGGGGAAGGCCTTAAGCTGCTTGCTACCTAGGATTAATTTCTTGGCTAAGAATCAGTCTTTGAAATATCCAGGTCAACCTATTTTTTTGCCTGCTTTAACTAGATATGATCCTAATTCTAAAGCAGGGTGTCCCGTTCGGGCGCTGCTTCGGTACAAACAGCATACTTCGGAGTGGCGGACCGATCAGTCAGCGTTATGGTTGTCATATATTGAACCCCATGGCAGGGCGTCTAAGGACACCATTTCCAGGTGGATTGTAGAGTGTATCCAATTTTGTCATAAATCCGCCACTGGTAAGCAGGTTGACATAGCCAAGGCTCACAGTGTCCGCGGCGTGGTGACTTCCACTGCCCTATTTAATGGGGTCCCTGTGGATGACATTATGTCCGTTGCTCAGTGGCACTGTGAGTCAAGTTTTACAGACCATTATCTCTGTGACACCTCGAATCCTCTCGCTTTGTCGATTTTGAAAAAATAATTGCTTATATGATTTTTGAGGAGGGTTTCCTCATTGCTTATATACTTCACAATTAATTAATGGAAACAACCACTTTTTGGGACTGCATCAGCCTTCTCCTCTGGGAAGATGATGACAGCTGCCAAGTTCAACAAGGTCAGTCTTGTTCATGTGTTGTTGATTGTATTGTCACGTTACCCGTTGTTATTAATATGGTGATGGTTTGTGTTTTGATGTGGTTCATCATTGAGAGTATACGAAAATGGAGCCTTTTCGTCTGTGTCCTATAGTACATGGCACTGGTACGTAGAGAGCGTATGGGACTGAGGTCATTCTAGTCTTCCTCCCAGGAAGGAGGGGGGGGAGCGCATATGACATTCGGTCATCTCATACATTGGTTGGTGTTAGCCGATGTTCATCAAATCCTGACTGTGTTTTCACACAGTTTCAGACGTTTAAGTGCCTTGAACGCGTGAAAGCGTGTAGGGAAGAGCTGGTCTTTTGACTTCGCCTCCCTCCCGCCGAATTCCCTGTCGAATTCTGGCAATATCAAAATTATTAGGGAGGTAAGTATACTCTTGAAGTGAAATAAACGAAATCTAGGATTTCACGAGAGAGTTGATACTTACCTCCCTAGATACGGACCCGGCCTCTCCACCCCACAGAGGCTCGGTCTTCCGGCTCTTAATAGTTGCATGTGTGTCAGCCAATAAATTAGTCAGAGGAAGTAGTAGTCGGCGCATGCGCAGTGGTGGGGCTGGCATCCGCCGGACTACCCTCTGTCTACCTGCCCAGTAGGGGCACCTAACTGTTTTTATTCTGGGTGTTTATTGAGTGAACGCCGATATTTAGCAATATCAAAAGTATTAGGGAGGTAAGTATCAACTCTCTCGTGAAAAAAGAAATCCTAGATTTCGTTTAATCTGATATCGCATCTCAATTTGCTACACATGTTTAAGCAGTTGCTATACATTCTGCAACATGCATAGCTGTATCTGCTATGCAAAATTTGTACCCGATTGCAATTTATCATTGATTTTCATAATTCTATCATTAACCCTTTTAACAACAAATCCCTGAAAAAGTACATTCTTTACAATGTGTATCATATTTTGTTGAATATTTTGAAATTAATATGACTCGAAGCCATTGCTGCCTAAGGCAGCAATGGCTTCCAGTCATATTTCAAAATATTTAATAACTCCTATTTGTTTGCTCTGAGATTGAGATACAGGGAATTTATCGGTGAAAGAGTTGATCAGATTGCTATACATTTTTGCCGATAGCTATACAATTTTTAATTTGCATAGCAATACATGCAAAGCAAATATCAAATTCTAAATTATGCCCTGTACTAATTCTGACAGTTTTCTTTTGTCAGTTTTGGAATGCACACTGATTGTGGTGACAAAGTGCATCTGGAAATTGAGAAATTAGGTTTAGAAATGGTATGGAAAAGTACCCACTTTCTTTCCGTTTCCGGTTTATCAACCATATTCTTGCATTTGGATCTCTATGTACATTGTATAGCCACTGTCCTTTCTCAGATTCATTCAAATTGGATAAAACTTTATCGTGCACAAAACTGTGGTCCTGTAAACTACATGTATGATTTTCCAATTTTGGCTTTGTTCCGAAACAAGTTGCACATTATCAAGCGATCGATGCCACTTGTAAATATTTATTATATGAGCACATGTATACATGTATATAGATAATGCCACACTTTTATTCCAGGCTGTGCTTGCCTTGGCAGCATCATGGACCTCACGACAGGTCGGTGATCGGACATTAACGGGTACAGTGATTGATTCAGGTGATGGTGTTACTCATGTGATTCCTGTGGTAAGTGCTGTACATGTATCACATTGTGCGATGTTAGAATTAGATGGTATATACGTAGGACATTTAGCGCTGATATGTTATAACTCTTGAGTGGTCAAGATGGACGAAATCTAATTCTGCAGTGGCCTTGAGAATGCCCGTTTGCAGGCCAAAAGAAAGCTATTTTTGAAAATGTATCCCGGCAATTCCTTGCTCGATAAATACATTATTGAGCCAGGCATTTCAGCGGTAAATTTTCAAAAATAGCTTTCTCGAAATTTTCCAATAAAAGTAGAACGTCAAATGCATGTTAGCGTGGTCATTCACCAGCGAGATTTTGAACAGTAGACAGTCAACTGTGTCAATCAGGTTGCATATCTTAGGTTGAATATTCATAGATTACAATTCAATTTTACAGTAGATGTAGGTGTAATACATGATTATTAAGTTTGATACAATTTTAAATCAATGTTCGTGGTAGATTTCATCTAGGCAAATTTATTTTATAATTAGTGATTTTCATATTGAATGCTTGGATTTCTATTTCATGCATGTCACAGTATTGGTTTTGATTATTCAACTGTGCGTTGGGAATGAAAAAATGGCTTATTTCAACTCCGGATAATCCAGGATGGTCCATGTTTTTGTAACTCATTTGACATGTGACTTGTAGAAATGCCTAAAAAGTTACTCATCACAATTTGGCATGTATGGTGGTAATTTTCTGTCTCATGTCAAAATAGTTAACATAGTTTATCTTACATATAGATTGAAAATCTTGTGTTATATCTATTACATGTATGTCCTTTGAACAGATTTTTAGCTGGTGTTCATGGTGGTAGGAATGCTTAACCCTTTAACTACTCATACAAACTGTATCAACCAAAACTGGCATCTGCAGTGGTCTTGAGAAAATGTCGATTTGCAGACCAAAAGAAGACAATGTTTTGAAAATTTACCATTAGAATGACTGACTCGATAACCGAGCCAGTCATTCCAGTGGTAAGTTTAAAAAAATAATCTCTTGGTCTGCAAATGGACATTTTCTATGAGAAAATCAAAATTTTCTTGAATAAATTCAGGGGTTAAAGGGTTACTGAAGCCTTTAACTTGATTTAGACGGCACACGCTGTAATGTATAGATGCGGTAGTGTATTAGACGGCACACGCTGTAATGTATAGATGCGGTAGTGTATTAGACGGCACACATAATGTATAGATGCGGTAGTGTATTAGACGGCACACATAATGTATAGATGCGGTAGTGTATTAGACGGCACACGCTGTAATGTATAGATGCGGTAGTGTATTAGACGGCACACGTTGTAATGTATAGATGCGGTAGTGTATTAGACGGCACACATAATGTATAGATGCGGTAGTGTATTAGACGGCACACGCTGTAATGTATAGATGCGGTAGTGTATTAGACGGCACACATAATGTATAGATGCGGTAGTGTATTAGACGGCACACGCTGTAATGTATAGATGCGGTAGTGTATTAGACGGCACACGTTGTAATGTATAGATGCGGTAGTGTATTAGACGGCACACATAATGTATAGATGCGGTAGTGTATTAGACGGCACACGCTGTAATGTATAGATGCGTTAGTGTATTAGACGGCACACATAATGTATAGATGCGGTAGTGTATTAGACGGCACACATAATGTATAGATGCGGTAGTGTATTAGACGGCACACGCTGTAATGTATAGATGCGGTAGTGTATTAGACGGCACACGTTGTAATGTATAGATGCGGTAGTGTATTAGACGGCACACATAATGTATAGATGCGGTAGTGTATTAGACGGCACACATAATGTATAGATGCGGTAGTGTATTAGACGGCACACGCTGTAATGTATAGATGCGGTAGTGTATTAGACGGCACACATAATGTATAGATGCGGTAGTGTATTAGACGGCACACGCTGTAATGTATAGATGCGGTAGTGTATTAGACGGCACACGTTGTAATGTATAGATGCGGTAGTGTATTAGACGGCACACATAATGTATAGATGCGGTAGTGTATTAGACGGCACACGCTGTAATGTATAGATGCGTTAGTGTATTAGACGGCACACATAATGTATAGATGCGGTAGTGTATTAGACGGCACACATAATGTATAGATGCGGTAGTGTATTAGACGGCACACGCTGTAATGTATAGATGCGGTAGTGTATTAGACGGCACACGTTGTAATGTATAGATGCGGTAGTGTATTAGACGGCACACATAATGTATAGATGCGGTAGTGTATTAGACGGCACACGCTGTAATGTATAGATGCGGTAGTGTATTAGACTGCACACATAATGTATAGATGCGGTAGTGTATTAGACGGCACACGCTGTAATGTATAGATGCGGTAGTGTATTAGACGGCACACATTGTAATGTATAGATGCGGTAGTGTATTAGACGGCACACATAATGTATAGATGCGGTAGTGTATTAGACGGCACACGCTGTAATGTATAGATGCGGTAGTGTATTAGACGGCACACATAATGTATAGATGCGGTAGTGTATTAGACGGCACACGCTGTAATGTATAGATGCGGTAGTGTATTAGATGGCACACGTTGTAATGTATAGATGCGGTAGTGTATTAGACGGCACACGCTGTAATGTATAGATGCGGTAGTGTATTAGACGGCACACGTTGTAATGTATAGATGCGGTAGTGTATTAGACGGCACACATAATGTATAGATGCGGTAGTGTATTAGACGGCACACGCTGTAATGTATAGATGCGGTAGTGTATTAGACGGCACACATAATGTATAGATGCGGTAGTGTATTAGACGGCACACGCTGTAATGTATAGATGCGGTAGTGTATTAGACGGCACACGTAATGTATAGATGCGGTAGTGTATTAGACGGCACACATAATGTATAGATGCGGTAATGTATTAGACAGCACACGTTGTAATGTATAGATGTGGTAGTGTATTAGACGGCACACGTTGTAATGTATAGATGCGGTAGTGTATTAGACGGCACACGTTGTAATGTATAGATGCGGTAGTGTATTAGACGGCACACGTTGTAATGTATAGATGCGGTAGTGTATTAGACGGCACACGCTGTAATGTATAGATGCGGTAGTGTATTAGACGGCACACGTAATGTATAGATGCGGTAGTGTATTAGACGGCACACGCTGTAATGTATAGATGCGGTAGTGTATTAGAAGGCACACGTTGTAATGTATAGATGCGGTAGTGTATTAGACGGCACACGTTGTAATGTATAGATGCGGTAGTGTACCATGAAATCTGTTGTATTTGAAGACCTGAGAACAAACCTGTGGTCACTAAAGACAGGCAGTCTATTGAAAATACCACATCAGTTGACAGAAGATAGATGGATCAGATCTGCCACGCGAGTGTCTGATGTCATAATCAAAATATGTCACATGTTAACTGACATCACAATCAATGTTATGGAGTTCCATCATGAAAACCAAAAAGTCTTATGAAAGGGTATGAATTGTATGTCTTTGAGGAATTTACAATTTAATAAACATGCTGTTGAATATTTTGAAAGTGATTTGACTTGGAGCTTAGCTAGAAATGGATTTCTTTGTGACCTTTAACCCTGGAACACTCACATCGGCCAAAAACGGCTTCAATGGTGGTCTTGAGAAATGTCCATGAGAAGACTATTTTTGAAAATTTACCACTGAAATGACTGGCTCGATAACCGAGCCAGTCATTCCAGTGGTAAATTTTCAAAAAAAGCTTTCTCTTAGTCTGCAAATTGACATTTTCTTTGAAGAAAATTTAAATATTCTTGAAAAAGTTCAGATTTAAGGGGGTAAGATCATCCCCAAGATTGCTGGTTGTTGGTGGTAGGTGATCACCTTCCAAAGTTAACTAGTTTTCCTCGCTTTATAGGCCGAGGGGTATGTTATTGGAAGCTGTATCAAACACATCCCTATCGCAGGCCGTGATATCACATACTTCATCCAGCAACTTCTGCGAGAACGAGAAGTCGGTATCCCGCCAGAACAATCTCTGGAGACAGCCAAGATTATTAAGGTTTGTGAGAGTTTGACGGATATATAGTGTGTGCAGTTGTACCTGTAGTTTGGCATGTTTGTTATGCAGAAATGTATTGAATATCATCCAGTCAGACATGGAACTAAACACTTTTGAAAGTATTTACATACAAGTGTAAATACTTCATATTTGAAAATGCAAACACTTAGAATTAAAAAGCCTCAAATTCAAATTTGTATACTTGAAATTTAAAATCTTCAAATACAAATACTTCACATGGTGTATTTAGAAATTTTAGCTGCTAATGCATTTTGCATTTGTCCAGTGTGTTGTATATATGGTTTCAAGTTTTTAAAATGAAATGGAATAAACTGGTTACTATTACTGAATTATTTTATAACAATGGGATTCCGTACAATTATTATATGATGTGACATAGTGCTATCGTACAGTACAGCTCATAAATAAGTTAACCCTTTTATGCCTGAATGTATTTACGAAATGTTGAGTGGACTAAATTAGTTTTCAGAATTTTCCATAAATATGACATCGTTCTCAAAATCATAAAGAAAGAATTTTGTTGGAATAAATGACCTCTCATCTATGCTCACTCCAGACTGTAATGGCCTAGCTTGCCGCCCCATACTTTACCAATGGTATGTCTGACAATGCTATGTGATTATAAATTAAATCTCCATATGCCCTGTGATGAGTTTTTTGCGATATTACTGCATCTGGTGGGCAAGCTGCCAATCTTCTTAACATAACTTTGACGCATATACAAGTACCATATTCAACACACAAATACACTCTTCCAGGAAAGATTTTATTATCATTACCACGTGAAGCTGTGCATGCGCTATCCGTATACCTGTACATGTATGTCCATCCGTCTGTCCAAAATGTATGTATGTCTGCCTGTCGGTCCATCCATCTCTGACAATCATTTCTTGTCAACGCAACTCCTAGAGGTCTCAATGGATTAACTTCGTCAACACTACCAGTATCATGTGCAGATGTGCATGTGCTTTTTTCGTGACCAAAAAATTTTTCACTGCAGAGTTATCACCCTTTAAATATCTTAAAGCTTATGCATAAGCTGCGTTGCAATCATTTCTTGTCAACGCAACTCCTACAGTTTCTTCAATAATTCAGTAAATTCTTCCGCAAAGACCTTTTTCCAGCACACATTCAACACGTCACTGAACGACGTATCTGCATATTTGAATGACGTCACACCTCTGGGACATCAGGGCTAACTCCGGCATTAGCCTACCTATGCATGTCTGCCCAGACATTTGAAAAATATATCACCTAAAAGCTGTATGGTGTCTGTAAACACCTACATGCAAACATGTGTATAAATCCTGTGATGACCTTCCTACATGGAGCGAAACGCCATAAAGTCGGATCTCGGAATAGGTTCGGAAACTCCTCTCCCACTGCCCTACTATTTATCGTAAGAGCCACTCATCCCTACCACTAATTACCTGTTTATACCAAAAGGGAACAGACTGTGTATATCCACATACATGTGCAAAACAATGGCACACCCAAGCCATTTACCCTTCAAATGCTGACATGTCAGTGGTAGGGGCCCTACATATCGGGTCCAGCTAAGAACAATCAGTGAGCATGTGCACGCATATGCCCAGTAGCAGAGACCCTGAATCAAGGCTCCCCAGCTAATCAAAGGGTCCCCAAGTAAGAACAACCAGTGAGCATGTGCTTGCACATGCTCAGTTGTAGGGACCCTTGCCGGGGTTCCGTGGCCTATAAATAGGATGCACTGCACCAGTGTCAGGCATCTGACTTTCATCCTCCAACTGAAGACAAGCATCAGGTATACTTCAGCGCATGAAAATGTGCCTGTGCTATCTGTATACCTGTACGTCCATCCATCTGTCCAAAATGTATGTATGTGCATCTGTCTGTCCATACATCTCGTTGACATTATCAGTATCATGTGCAGATGTGCATGTGCTTTTTTTGCGGCCAAAAAACTATTCATTACAGAGTTATCACCCTTTAAGTATCTTAAAGCTGATACATAAACTGCATTGCCAATCATTTCTTGTCAACACAACTCCTACAGTTTAGCTGCGATTCTTTTGAAACTTGGTAAGTGCTGTCATTGCGACATGAAGATATGCATGTGCTATCCATATACTTGTATGTCCATCCATCTGTCCCAAATAGATGTTCATCTGTCGGTCCATCCTTGTCAACGCAACTCCTACAGTTTAGTTACAATTCTTTTGAAACGTGGTAAATCTAGTCATTACCATCTGAAGATGTGCATCTACTATTTTCGTGGCCAGAAAGTTATTCATTACAGATTTACGCATCTTTAAATACTGATACATGAACTACAGTAGCAATCATTTCTTGTCAACACAACTGCTACAATTTAGCTGTGATTCTTTTGAAACATAGTAATGGTCCTCATTACCACTTGAAGATATGCATGTGCTATCTGTATGCCTGTACATCCATGCGTCTGTATAGAATGTATGTATGTCAGTCTGTCGGTCCGTCCATCTCTGACAATCATTTCAAGATGTCAACACAACTACAGTTTAGCTACGATTCCAGATGTCTCTGTTTGATTGACATTAAGGGAGTCAACTCCATCCAGAAAACTGGACTAGAATAGAGAGTTGTGATTCTTGTATTAGAAAGCTTTTAAAAGCAACATTAGAAATCTTTTTCGGGCGCTAAATGTAAGTAGATTTATTTAGCAAGTAGTGATAGAACGACAAGTATGTTTATGTGGTTAATAAAGTGACAGACCAACCCTAGGTGGTGCATGTGGTCATTATCTCCCCTGAAATACTTAAAATTCACCAAAATTCTCTTGTCCGGGCATAACAGTTGAATGGAATTGAACCTGCACTTACAAATCTATCTTTCTTGAAGATGAGATGCAGTGTCAGGATTTCATTTTTCATTGATTAGTTTTTGCTAAAATATTGTTCTTCACAATTAACGTTACATGTATGTCCACTCTTGATGTATGTTTATCTGAAATGTTTTGGATCCGAGGGGATATGCCATCTTCTGATGGCTCTTGTTGACCAATATCTGAGTTGTACTGTATAGGGCTGTAACGAACATTCGTTGGTTTGGAAAATCGCAAACTAAGAGATGACAAGCCAATGGTTCGGTTCGCTTGCACGGGATTCATGTGGTTCGTGAACCATACATAAATTAATAGACAAGCGATCTCTGAATGTCCTTTAAGTGTGATTTACCAATATGACCATGAATAGAACTTAGCTGGCTACGACTCTTATATTATTTTCTAGCATTTGGTGTCAGAGCTTGTCATTTGTCTTCTACTATTTAGCCAGGAAAGCAACCTGCCTTTAAATGTTAGTTTCTGTTAGGAGTACCTGTAATGCTTTGCATACATGTACATTAGCATATTAAAGAGGTTCGTGAATCAGTTCGTGGTTCAGACATGTCATGTCATGTCACACCTTATTTCTGTAAGCCTACATGTATTATTATACTGTCATGCTCCCTTATTGAACCAATCATTTTATTGTAAAGTTTTCTAAAAATAGACATCATTCCTTGTAAATTGACATATCTCAAGAGCTTTGCAGACCAAGAGAAAATCTGAAAATTTACCACTAGAATGACTGGCTCGATTACTGAACCAGTCATTCCAGTGATAAATTGTCAAAAATGCTCTCTTTACATGTACCTGCAAATCGACATTGGGCATGACCACTGTAGAGGTTGGTTTTGACCATTAAAAGCTTAACCCTTTCTACTCTGATGTCAAAATCTTTAATTTTAAATCTAAATTAAAAGATGAACTGGTGTTCATTTTTCAACAAATTTGGTGGAAGATGGTGCTGTCGGAGACGGCAACATCATCTACCAAAATTGTTGAAAAATGTATGCCAGTTTCTTTGCTATTGACACAGTAAAAGATAGAATATTGACATCAGAGTGTTAAGGGTTAGGACATTTTATCTGGTTGTCCTTTGACCACATGTAATAAAATAATCCTCATGGACCATATAAAGATCTTAGTGTATACATGCTTATCTGAAATAATTTTTTTCCAGGAACGCTTCTCGTATGTCTGCCCCGATATTTGTAAAGAATTTGCAAAATATGACCAAGATCCCAGCAAATGGATTAAGAAGTACGAGAATGTGAACAGCATCACAAAGAAACCGTTCACGGTGGATGTTGGATATGAGCGATTCCTTGGTCCGGAGATTTTCTTCCACCCAGAGGTATGCTATCAATTATGGTATCCATTTCTAGCTATACCCCACGCATTTCTAGCTAAGCTGCCCCCATGTTTTTGCATGTTGGGATTAATTTATATACTTTGAATTCTGACTTCCCAGAATCCTGTTTTCACGGTGTCTCTATTAGGTAATCGTTTAACTATTATCCCCACATTTTTCATTTTTTGTCACGCCCTTGTGTCTGTCTGTGTGCGGAAATCGATAGTGGAGCAACTCTACTGAAACCATTGGACGGAATTCAACCAAATTTGGTACGTGAGTTACCCATAAGATTGCGGAGTAGAGGAAGACATTACATTTGGCTCCGCCTGGTGGTGGAGGGTCAAAAGGTCAAATTGATTCTAACGCAACTCCGAAATAATTGGACAGAATTCAACCAAATTTGATATGCCAGTTACTGATATGATTGCGGAATGCAAGATGATATAAATTTGCATTTGCCTCTTCTTGCAGGGGTCAAACGGTTAAAGTGGTGAGCGTACAATCGTAGAGATTTGTGAAGACGTCATCGACCGAGCAATTCAGTTTGAAACTAATTTGACTGTGTCCTGTTGCTGCCTACACATATGTCAACACCAGCGCCCAGTTAAATTAGTTTCAAGATGTTCAACAGTATGTTTATTGAATAATACATCTACCAAAGAAATATAATTTGTATACTTGGCAGACTTAAATGTTCATGACGGAGGTAGATACGTTACTATGTATTGTGATGACAGTCTGTGCATGTGACGTAATTGATTATGACATCATATACTTGAGTGACAGACCAGATCCATTCATTGGTTATAAAGATAAACCATCTCTGTGCAACATCTCATGTAATTTACTTGTGTGGTCATATTGTGACTTTTAGTTTATTGTACATGTATTTTTTTTAGAAATATCGCTTTTATTTAATTTAAACTTATTTTATGTTTCCTATTTATCTTTCAGTTTGCCAATCCGGATTTCCAAATTCCCATATCTGAGACAGTGGACACTGTTATACAGAACTGTCCCATAGATGTCCGGAGAGGCCTTTATAAGGTATGGATAATACTAACCATAAAGGAAGTTTTACAATCATTGGGATAAAACGTCTCAGGGGGGTCAAAATTTAGAATGCTGAATATGTGGCCCACTCTCCAAATAGTTAGACAATCATATTAATTAATCGGGGGGGGGGGGGGGGGGGGGGGGGGGGGAAAACGAGAAGATAGAAAATAATTCAATTTCTGAAATATGACTCCTGCAAGGAGGATGGATGTAAAATTTGTCTTGTATTCCCATATTTCTAAAAAAAATCTAATGAAGGTAAACGAATAATAGATATGCACACTAATTTGCATTTACACATATCGGATAATGGTTCAATACAAAATTTTAACGAAAACTGCTTCTGGATATCATTAATTGTATTGAAATGATACATTTTATTAAGCGATTGGTCCATAAATGCCCATTATTCTTGATAACATTCTTTATGATAATCTGCCCTAGGCCTCTATCTCTATACAAATCAACTTTTCTGACTTCACCCAATACAATTCAGCAAACTGAAGTTACTGCATGTTCAAATACTTTATGGTTGGTTACAGTACTGTCAAACTAAATGTCCTCTTCGTAAGTTTAAGCCATTTTTAACAATACATTTAATCTTACATTATATTGAAAATAAGCATAGAATATAACCAAAAAAAATCCTGTTAAGGACCTGGTGGCTTGCAGGTTTAAAAATCTATGAAAATCTCAAATTGTAATATTACATCTCTGTAATTGTAATAAAAATGCTACCAAAATGCAGATAATCAATGTTACAATTACTGACAAATAATATATGTATAATGTCACTGTTAAAATAACCTCATTTACATATAATTATCTGTTGATCAGACGTAACTATGTAGATAAACTAGAATGAAAAAAACAATGTCCTTCTTTTATTCAACGTTACAGTTGGTATTATTTCTACGGCTATGCCTTATAGCCAGTAGTCGCAGATCATTCAGTTTCATTATCTGTTTTCAATAATCACCCAGTCTGAAATCAATAAGATGGTAATATGGTATACTCAAATCAGGAATTCACATGGTCTCACTGTGGCTCTGACTTAGAGATGCTGAATTATTTATATACCCATACATATTTATATATTGACAAGTAATTATAAACAGTTTTTTACAGAATGAGACACAGAAATAAGCATATTTGAAAAACTAAAAAATCGTAGCTTCGCCCAAAAAACAAATATTTTCTTTCCGTTTTTAGATGGTATCTCTCCCTGTCTCACACTTTTGGATGAACATAGAAAATGGCCTTCAAGACATCATGATAATTTGTGAAATAAGCTAAAGTGGGAATAGCTGTTTGTCCCAATGATTGTAAAACTGCTCATAACAGAAATTTCCACTCTATCCATCCATCATATGACGTCATAATTAACGATGTGACATGTAGAATGACATCATAATCAAGGACGTCATGAATGACGCATAATTGAAGATGGACTATGCGTTGTTTTCCGAATTGTATGTCTACTATTTAATAAAGATTCTGTTGAATATTTTGAAACTAATTTAACTGCGCTCTGATGCTGCCAGTCAAATTAGTTTCAAAATATTTAGCAGCTTATCTGTATTGTTTTCTGGAAATTGCTAGTCAGGGATTTCAGGGATCGATCGATCTCAGTACGAATGAGGTGTGGGTGGATATTAGCTGGAGATGGGCGGGGCTTAGCAAAAACAGGAAAGGCCCATAGCTAGTGTAAACCAACACGGTTGATCTACATCTATTCCGTCAATCCAATATTTCATCCAGAGCTTTGTTTATTCTGGATCAGTATCAGAGCAAGGCCCGAAGTTTTCCTGTCAAATTTGTTTTAACAGACACCTTTCTGCGTGATAACATTTGTAAAGTATTTCTCTCTTGACCTGTAAATGGACTTTCACTAAAGAAAGTCTACTCTTTGATATTCCTGATAAATCTTGACCCATAGTCCATTAACATTCAATTCGGCCAAAAACGGCTTGTCCAGTGGTCTTGACTTGCTTGAGAAATTTCTATTTGCAGGCCAAGTAAAGCCTATTTTTGAAAATTTACCACGAATAACTGGCTCAATAATTTTGTTTTACAGAATATTGTACTGTCTGGTGGATCGACGATGTTCAGGGATTTTGGTCGTAGAATGCAAAGAGATGTGAAGCGTGTTGTTGATGCGAGACTTAAGATGAGCGAGGAGCTGAGTGGTGGTAGGATAAAGGTGAGCTTTGAAATGCTGATGTAATGAAAGACGGATCCGGCGTGCTGCCTGCACAAAGGGAGCTAACTCACGTGATTTAGAAATAACAAGATATTTTTTAAACTGCTCGATTGTACATGTATAACTGACTATTTAAAAATAAATTTTTGTCGTGTCCATAGCGAAGCGGAATATCTAGACAAAGCGATCCAAATAATGTCCAGCGTGACATGAATTGGGTAAATTTTATGTTTTTTGAGGGACGTTTAATTCATCAAAGACTTATTAGATCTTATAAACCTTTAGAGATTTGATCTATACCATCATTGCATCCAGTATACATCATAAGTGACATGATTTTCAAATTTCCATATTTTTAGGGTTTTTTGGACTTGTCTTCTTTTGCAACAGAAATTAGGTAAATATTGCAGTTTTTCAGTGGACATTTAATTCATTAAGGACTTATCCGATCTTAATAAACTTTATTGATTTGCTATGCCATCATTGCATCCAGTCTCCATCATAATTGAAATGATCTTCAAATATTTTCCATATTTTTATGTGGTTTGGGATTTTAATTTATCAAGGGAATATCCGATCCCAATGAAACATTACAGATGTGTTCTGTAGCATCATGTTGTATTCAGGTGGCAGCAAAATTACAACAATTTTAATATTTTTTTCATAATTTTATGTGGCTTAAACATTTGATTCATCAAAGGGGTATACTATTTTAAGAAATCCTTATTTCACGACTGCCCCACATGCTAAGTGGAAAAACTAAAGGGCTTGACATACGCGACACGGTTCATCTAGTTCATTTACTGTCAGTGATTATGGCAATCTTTTTTTCAGCGGTAACATTTTCCGTTTACCTTTCTGTTTATATCTCATATTTGGTTAATCATACTGGATTCAAACTTGGACACATGTTTGCTTATAATGGCATAACATCACACAATGACCTTGGGGTCAGATGTTCATGGTCAGTGTGACCTTGGTAAAACCCCTTTTTTTTTCAACATTTACGTTTTCTGTTTAGCTCTACTTTGCACTATATATCTCATGTTTGATTAATCATACCGGACCCAAACTTGGAACATACACTTCTTTATAAGAACACAGCATCACACGATGTACTTAGGGTCAAAACGTCAAAGGTCAATGTCACTGTGACCTTGGTAAAAACCTTGTTTTTTCGACATTAATATTTTCTGTTTAGCTCAGCTTAGCCGTTTATATCTCATCTTTGTTTAATCATACTAGATCTAAACTTGGACACACGCTTCTTTATAATGACACAGCATCACATTTGAACCTACATGTAGGTTACTGTAACCATGGTAAAAACCTTGTTTTTTCAACATTAACATTTTCCGTTTGGCTCAACCTAGCAGTTCAAATGTCAACTTTGGTTTGTCATGCGGGACCCAAACTGGGAGCCATGCTTCTGTATAATGAGAGGGCCTCACATAATGACCTTGAGGTAAAAAGGTCAAGAGCAAAGGTCAAGGCTATTGTGACATTTGTGTTTAGCTCAATTTAGCAGTTCATCCTGGACCCAAGCTTGTACACATATTTCCTTATAAGGAGAGGGTGCGACATGATGACGTTCATGCTAAAAGTTCAAAGGTCGATATTATTGTGATACATTATTGGTAAATGACTGGGTTTTTTCAGCATTCACATTTTGCGTTTAGCTTACCGTACTACACGTAGGTCATAACTCATGTTTGGTTAAGCATACTGGAGGCAAACAGAACATAAGCTTCCTTATAATGAGAGCATGACACAATGTCCTTCAGGGTCAAAGGTAATTGTGGTCTTGGGGAAAACGTTTTTCTACTTCGAATAATACTTACCAGATGTACTATTATGATAATGTCTATTATCTAGTCTAGCTCAAAATAAACAATTAAAACTCCGCACTCTCCTGGTCCTGCCCCTACTGTGTCCGGGAATACCATAGCCGCAGGTACCGAGTCAATTCCCAATCACAGTCAGATTCGTCTATTTTGCGCTTTTGTCAAGTCGCAATTTTAGTGTGCTCAAATTTTCGTTAATTTAAGCGGTTATCGGTTGTTGAAAGCAATTATATCGGTGGCTTCATGGAGGAACTAGGAAAATCATCACAGGGGCAAGTTGTATCAATCTAGAATTTATACATTCGTGCCATAATGACTGTTTGAAATTTCCTTAAATTGGCACATTGTTTTAAAATGTTAGCCATTGTTAGATTCGCTTCTGTACCCGTTAACTTTTAGTTTAATTCGGGTACTCGGTTAGTTTTCTCTTGCGACTCGGTTCCTCTAAAGATGGATGCGCCCTTGGCCAAGATGGCGGCGCCCATGAATTATGTCGTTCTTGGTTTGGTGTGTCTATGCACGTTGTTATCGCCGATATTAGCTTTCGCTTCATTGTCGAGGGTGTTGTAGCGATCGGCGATGTAGCCTTGGTTATTTAACGTTAGTTAAAGGCTGAGTTGTGTGTTTTTAAAAATTTTCACTCAAAAAAGTTTCAAATATTTCCTGCCTAAGAACTTGATTATCATTAATTTAAGAGAAAGTTAATGTGTTTAAGAAATCTTAACTATCAAGTCGATTGTGCGTATTGCTCATCATCATTTGTCATGTGCAGCGTTTTAATTTTTCTCTGTGTTCGCAGAAACCTAAGAATCCGGACACGTTGTGCCAGAAGTGCAACAGGTTCATGAAGCCGAAGTACTTGGGACATCACTGTGTGGCGTGCGCTCAGTGTAAGGTCGGCAGCCCTTGTGATGTGTGCGTGAAGTGGTCGTCGGCAATGGTGGCAGAGTTTGACAGGGACCGACGTGCGAGGCTGGAGAGGATCGCGAAGGACAAGGCAGCGAAGTTGCAGCAGGCATCTCTTATGGGACTTGAAGGTCGTCTGAATGAACGAATGGATTCAGCGCTGGGCGTATGGGCGGCCCAGTTCAAGGCGATGTTTGACTCGTTGCAGTCCACGGTCCCGGTGAGGCAAGCTGGTGCAGGACAACCATTAGGTGGTCCGGCTAGTTCTGCTGAGGGTCATGCACCTGCCCCTTCTCTGTCCTTGGCTCAAGAGCCGACGATAGAGGAGGAAGATCTGCTGCTAATGGAAGATTCCGGCATGCCGGATATTTCGATGTCGGCAAGACCTAGTACGTCCCAGGGGTCGCCCTCGGGATTTGTACGGGTTTGCCAGGCGGATGGTGATGTCGACGTTCCGTCGGGCATATTCCATCCGCTATTTGTGCAACCGGAGATGCCGGCGGAGCCGTGTTTTGCGGTTCCTGCTGGTATCCCGGCGGCGTTAGGTGCGGCTCCTATCGGAGTGACGGTACCAGCCGTAGTTAAGGCGGTCGTGGTCCCGGATCCCGTGCGGGAGCCGATGGACTGCGGGGAATCCGGGTAATCCGGGTCTGGCGATTCGTTAGACACCGGTGCCGCTGGTAGTCGCGTTATGGATGCGCTCTGTCCTGGCAGAGACGCGTATCGTAGCGCTCAGCATGGATCGTCGGTGGCCCTCTCATCTAAGGGAGAGAGGGAGGATGAAAACGGCAGTTCTTTGATGGACGAGTCCGTTTTCTGTACCGAAGCTGAATGGGTGCAGGTCCTTGGATGGATGACCAATCGTCTCGGGTTGGCATCTGATCTAGGATCTCAGCGCGATCCGGCGATGGAACGGATGTCAGAGCGTGCGGCTAGCGCTCTGTCAAGTGGCTCTTCTGCCATGCCGACACTCCCGTTGGATACGCAGACTTCTGACATGTTGGAAGTTGCGGCATACCGTCTGGTTCAGCCAGACTATGCATTACCAAAGGCCCCGAAGGGGATAAGGAGTAGGGTCCGTTTTCCGGAGCTGGCTTATCATCAGTATGCCCGGGTTCCACGGCTTTCCGTTGCGGAACGAGAGGCGCTGAATAGGCCGTTGGCTGGGAAGGCTAAGGGGCGGTCACGTCCTTTGGTTTCGCAGACCAATAAAGACCCGTTCAATGAGCTCACACTCATTGAGGATGCGGCGAGGGCAGCCATGGCTGCGCTGTCGCACGGGTGTACCGTCTTGCAGGGTATGCTGGACTGCACGGCGGAAGGCGGACAGGTGCCAGAGGCTGCTCCCGGAATTATTCGGGACACCATGCGCCTGTCTCAGGATTGCCTGGCCAGGGTAATCACTAGAACGTTGGCAGAGCGACGGAGAATGGTTCTCGATTGTGTAGAACCAGGACCGGAAATGAGGGCTGCATTATCTTCTGCGCCCTTCATAGGTCCAGGCTTGTTCGGCGGCTCGGCACGACAAGCGCTCTCCAAGGTTGCGTCAATGGTGGCGGAGCAAGAAGTGGTCGGCAAGTCGTGGAAGTCGACTAAGAGGACTCAGCCGCAACAGTCCTACCGTCAGCATAGACAGGAGCAGCAGAGGCAACGTCCTAGATCGCCCTTCCGTCCTTCTGGCCGTGATGCCCATAAGTAAGAGGCCGTATGAGGAAGACAGGAAGGGTGGCAGTTCGGGCCGAGGCGGCTACCGTAAGGATAGCCGTGGCGGCGGTTCCGGACCGTCGTACCACAAGAAGCCGCGGGGCGGCCGTGGGGCTCGTTCCTGACGGGTTTCCGGCGGAACCACTACCGATGGCTTCGTAGACAGATGGAGTCGAGAATCTTCACCCAGGCGATTTAGCGTCTTATCGGCTAATCTTGACCGACAATTGTGTGCAGATTCCTTCCGTCGGAGGCAGACTTCAGCTATTCCTAAACCAATGGGAACAGGTCGTGCGCGACTGTTTAGTTTGTCAGTGGATAAGAAACGGCTACGATCCAGACTGGCTCATCCATCAATCGTTAGTTCCGTTAACCTCGACTCCAATATGGACTCCTGTTCCAAGGGAATCAGATCGTCTAGATGCCATTCGGTCAGATATACAATCTTCATCAGAAGAAGGCCATTCATTTAGTCAAGGATCAGTCTTCTCTGGGCTTCTATTCGATCATGTTCCTCGTTCCGAAGCGTACCGGAGGATGGAGACCAATTCTCAATCTCAAACCATTGAACAAGTTTATTCTTTCTCCCAAATTTCAGATGAAGACGGTTGCAGCAGTAATGACAGGGCTGAGGAAAGGCATGTGGGGAGTGTCGATAGATCTGAAGGATGCATATTTTCATATTCCAATGTCAATTCCTTTTCAGAAGTACAATGTTTGGGAATTCAATGCTCTCCCGTTCGGCCTGACCACAGCTCCGAGGGTCTTCACCAAGGTGGTTCTCGCCATGACTTCTTTACTTCGCAGGAGAAATATAGCTGTTCACACGTACATAGACGACTGGCTGCTGAAGGCGGGGAATCCAGTCACTCTGCGCAGCAATCTGCAGGTAGTCCTAGCCTTATTAAAGGATCTAGGGTGGATTGTAAATCTAGAGAAATCAGAACTGACTCCATCCCAGGAGTTTGTCTATCTGGGAATCTTTTTCAATCTCAGGGACGGCGTAGCTTTTCCGGCGGAGAGCAGAGTCAAAAGCCTGATTGCAGTTTTGGAGTCGGTTTCTCTAGGAGCCTATCTGACGGCGCGCCAGTTTCTCAGGATACTGGGGTTACTAGTATCTCTGGAGAAGGTGGTTCCATATGCGGCACTCAGGCGCAGGCCAATTCAGATGTATCTAATGTCATTCTGGTCTCAGAAAACGGATCCGTTATCTCTGAGGATTCCAGTCAAAGAACCATTGATATTCCACCTTCAGTGGTGGTTATCCGAACAGAATCTCCTGCGAGGTGTTCCTCTACAACCTCCTCAACCTCAGATGTCCATCTTTACGGATGCATCGTTGACGGGTTGGGGAGCGGTATTGGACAATCAGTCAGTGTCAGGGGAATGGGATCGGACCAATGTGCAGAAACATATCAATGTGATCGAACTATTAGTGGTGGTATTTGCACTTCGAAAGTTTGAGAGCCTAATTCAAGGCAAAGTTGTCCTAATAAGGACAGAAAACTCGACAGTGGTGTCTTATTTGAACCGCCAGGGACGAGATCACCAGAGTTGTGTATGATGGTTTGGAACCTTCTGCTGTGGTGCCAAGAGAGGAATATTATTCTTCGGGCAGCACACATTCCAGGAAGATTGAACATCCTAGCGGATGCTCTCAGTCGAAGGACGGTTTGTCGTCCGACGGAATGGCAGCTCAACCAATCGGTAGCGGAGGTTCTATTCAAACAATGGGGTAAGCCAAATGTCGACCTGTTTGCGATGAATCAAAACGCAAAGATGGTCACCGATCCCGGACCCGCTAGCCTTAGCAGTAGACGCACTGGCAATAAGTTGGGAGGGAATGTACGCGTATGCGTACCCTCCAACAATTCTCATCCCGAAAGTTCTGGCAAAAATAAGAGAGGGGGAGTGCCAGGTACTACTGATCGCCCCGTATTGGCCAGGCCGATCATGGTTTACGGCTCTGCTGGACCTTCTGGTCTGCAATCCAGTCTCTCTGCCAGACGCAAGAAATCTAATCTCTCAGAACAAGGGTCTGTACCTCCACGACAGACCGGAAATGTTCAAATTGACTGCATGGATGTTGTCAAGCAGCGTGCAATTGAGGGTGGCTTTTCTGAGCAAGCAGCGAAGTTTGTTGCTTCAGCCAGAAGAGTTTCAACCACAAAGACATTTAATTATAGAATCAACAAATTTGCACAGTGGTGTGAGAGAGGAGATATTAATCCCTTTTCTGCATCTGTTCAACACGTAGCAGATTTTATGTGTCATTTATACGAAGTTGACAAACTGGTGCCTTCTACCCTAGCAGCATATAAGTCTGCATTAGCTTCAGTCATTCCCAGTCTTACTGTTGAAGGAGTGGAGAATGACACCTTGAATGAAGTTATCAAAGGAATGAGCAATCTGCGACCTAGACAGCCAATTCCTATCCCATCATGGAATCTATATCTTGTTCTACAGGTTTTAGGACAGGCTCCTTTTGAACCGATTAGATCTATTGATATTAAACTGTTAACTATTAAATCAGTTTTCTTGGTTGCAGCAGCGTCGGCGAGAAGGAGAAGCGAAATTCATGCGCTTTCTGCCGAACAAGACCGTTTTGTCGTCACGGGTGAAGGTTTACGACTACTTCCACGTCTTTGTTTCCTGTCAAAGAATCAGTCACTTAAATATCCAGGACAGCCGATCAATTTGCCAAGTTTAACTAGACATGACCCAAACTCTTCTGTTTGGTGTCCTGTCAGATGTCTTAAAATGTATAAGAAACGTACTGATGAGTGGAGAGACGACCCGAAATCTCTGTGGTTATGTCTCAAAGCTCCCCATTTACGTGCCTCGAAAGATACTATTTCTCGTTGGATAGTTGACGCTATTAAGATGTCACACAAAATCGCTACAGGAAAGCAAATTGATCATGCGAATGCCCATCAGGTCCGAGCACTAGCAGCATCATCGGCCCTTTATAAGGGTGTCTCATTAGAGGAGGTGATGTCTGTAGCACAATGGCATACCGAGTCGTCATTCACTGATTTCTACCTTCGCGACATCTCCAGCTCACTTAATCCGGTAGCCGTCGCCAATCTGTCAAACCTAAACTAAGCCACGTCCGACCACTACTTCGCACACATCACTAAAGTCTTCCGCCTACACTGAACAAACGCTATGCACATGACTGAGTACGACCGTGGATTAGGGCGAGCTGCTGTGATGATCAAGAAAAGATCAAGCACTCAAAAATGGTGAGTGTTTACATTAATTAAGTGACTATAAATATGTTTACTTACAGTCGAAATACCAGACTGCTTAGGTAAATAGTCTGGTTCAAGAGTATTCTTATCCTATCAACCAGACATTAGACACAATTTGAAAATCTAGTCGATATACTGATATTTATTCAAACTTAGAAGTTGTAGTAGCTTCTTTGCACTCTACTGGACTGCCCTAGCTGAGACTTCGGGCTGACACGGGTCTGGTGGGTGTTGTATCCCCAGTGACAGCCCTCTGAATTTTGTGCGGACAAAAGAGGGGGGGGAGCGCGGTCTAGACCATGGAAGTTTAGCACTCTATGAGTCAGATAGCAGAACCCAAGCATATGCCATGGTTCTAGTCTCTTCACAACCTTCTCTGTTGGATGGTAGTTGAGTGCTGGTTCGAGCCTCACCTCCTCCCACCGGCATTTTCTGGCTGTCGAAATCCGGAGTTTATCATAATAGTACATCTGGTAAGTATTATTCGAAGTAGAATAAAAAAAGCATCCGCTTTTGTTTCTACGAGAATTCTTAATACTTACCAGATGTACTATGGCCCTGCCTCAGCCGCCCCGCTGAGGTGAGGCTGAGCTGCTTTCGCAGTTTGCCAAGGCGAACATAAGATGAATCTGACTGTGATAGGGAATTGACTCGGTACCTGCGGCTATGGTATTCCCGGACACAGCAGGGGCAGGACCAGGAGAGTGCGGAGTTTTAATTGTTTATTTTGAGCTAGACTAGATAATAGACATTATCATAATAGTACATCTGGTAAGTATTAAGAATTCTCGTAGAAACAAAAGCGGATGCTTTTTTGATTCAACAGTAAGTAACGCTTTGTGTTTAGCTCAACTTCCCTATTTATATCTCATGTTTGCTTAATCATACTGGAGACAAAGTTGGAAACATACTTTTCTATCACAAGTGGGAATGACACCTACTACCTTGGAGTCAAAATGTAAAAGGTCAAGGTCACTGTGTTGTTGCTAAAACCTAGTTTTAATCAAAACTATCATTTTGCGTTTAGCTTAACATAGCAGTTTATATGTCATGTTTGGTTAAGCATACATGGCCCATATTCACACACATCCTTCTTTATAATGAGTAGAGCTGGGCGGTTTGGCCTAAAAGAAAACCGGTGACTAATTAAACCGGTATTAACGAAATACCGGTTTAAGGGGTTAGAATGATCGAAAATAATTTGAAATATGAAAATATGCTGTTTTCATTAGCTACAGTACATGTATTTTGCGATTTGACAACTGACGTAAATTGCCATGAAATCAGAACAGTAACTACGTACGACTGCTCAATTTGACGCTATCTATCTCAAAATAGTAGTTAAAATAGATAAAATAAATAGTCTGGTTCATGTGATGTCGTGAAAATAACACTCTAACTACTAAAATGTTGATTTTCAACACTGTTATTAGGTAATACTCCTCAATAACCTGTCGTTCAAGCGGGTGATTGTCATTCAACACGTAACTAAAGAGTAGTCATTTCCCGAAATCGTGCCTCAAGAATTCTCACAAAAAATGTGTTTGACTATTTTTCGAGGTTCATATGTCATATAATAAAGAGATTATGATAATTTTACAACATAAACGCAATGATTCGTGAATCTAACTTAAATCTACATAAATCAACACTTCGTACTTGAAGATATACGAAGACGAAAAAGTCTGGGCCGTAAAACAAAACGATGTGATTCTAATGCCTATCGAGCAGAAAAGTCACGTGATAAAAAATACTACGAATTTCATTCATAAAATTGATAGTAGTGAATATCCCGGCGGAAGAATTTGTTAACAACCAATCACATTACGCCTGCTCGTATTTGAGAGGCTAAGAGGTGTATTTTACTTGTAACTACTCCGCCAACGTAAGAAGCGACTTAATCGATTTCATTTCATAGTCTGTGATGGATCATTTTATGTTTGTCGAAATCTAAGGGAAATAATGATTTGTTTGGATTGGGAGTTCATTGTATAGCGACGTTGTTTTCGCAGCGCGTTTCTTGATTTTTTTGGTATCATGTCACATTTGGAATTCTAATTAAACATAGTACAAACTCGAATTGAAAAAAGGATTATTTGTTGCAAAGAAGAACTTTTGATTTTCAAATTATTCAATCTTACATTGAACCCGCAGAGCTTACGTCATGTAAAATTCATTGCTGGCAAATAAAATCATATGGTTACACTAGATGATAATATTAAACTGCAAGTCAAGAACAAACTAGTTTCGGACAGTCACCAGATTTTGCGCAATGGTGATCTTATGGACGGGTTTTCGTTTTTTATTATTTTCGTAGTGGTTTTTAAACCGTCGCCATAAAAAACCGTGAGACGGTGTCAAACCGGTATACAGCCCAGCCCTAATAATGAGATGGCATGGCACAATACCTTGACATCATAAGGTCACGGTCAACCTTGCAGTTCATATCTCATGACATTGTGTTATCATACTGCACCCAAACTTGGACATATGCTAATGAGAGGGGATGAGACAATTACTGTGGGTCATTGAAAAGCCGAATGTAATAACAAGGTACTGGGCATGTCCGCCTATAGTAGGCGTGTTGGTCCAGGTAAAGGGTGTTCCCTAACCTGCTAGATTGATGCCTATAGGTTCCATCGTGTGGAGCTGGTGAATCCAATGGCATTCCTTTTGTCTCCTCCATGGTGTGGAGTTTTCATCATCGGGGTCTGATGACAGAACCTGTATGATTCTGAACTGCACGTCTGTTCGTGAGTGTCCAGGTTTGTTGAAATGCGTGGCGACTGGGGTGTCGTATCTCTCACTTTTGTGGAGGTTTGATATAGATCTCGGGTGATCCTGAATTCGGATCTTAAAGGTGCGCAGGGATTCTCCCACGTATTGTTTGTTGCATTTGCTACAAGTTAGGAGGTAGACGATGTTTCTAGTTTGGCAGTTACCTATGATTTTGGCCTTGTAGGTTAGGCCCGTGTGGGAGCTTGTGAAGAATCTGTTTTTCTCCATCCTGTGGCAGATGGTACAGTTTTTTGTTTTGCATGCGATAAATGGGTTTCTGTGCGTTACACGGGCGTGCTCTGTTGGGAGTTTGGCCCTGACAATCGTATCTTTGATTGTTTTGTTCTTCCTGTATCCAAACAGCGGTGGTTCTGGAAATGCTAACCTGCATTTGTTGCTGGCTTCCAGAATTGGCCAGTCCTTTTTTTATGGTTTTCTTCAGAAAAACGCCTGTCCTGGTGAACTCACATACAAAGATTGGTCTTTGTATTTGAGTTTTGGCTGTTGTTTTTGGTGGTGGGTGGAGGATTTGTTGTCTGTCTTGTGATCTGGCTTTGGCCCTGGATTTGTTCAGGATGCCTGTGGGGTAGCCTCGTGCTTCAAAGTGTCCTTGTAGGAGGATACTGTTTTTGTCATAGTCCTCTATGAGCGTGCAGATGCGTCTCAACCTGAGGAATTGTCCGTATGGGGACGAGTCCTTGCAGTTTGAGGGATGGGCTGAGTCATAATGCAGGTAGCCGTGGGTGTCTGTCGGATTTGTATAGAGATCAAAGATGATAGAATGATCCTGCATCTGTTTGACCAGTGTGTCTAAAAAAGAAACTTTCTGTTTCTGAGCATTCCATGGTGAATTTGATGCTCTGGTGAGCTTCATTCATGTGTGTGACGAACTCTTCTAGGGCTGTTTTGCCGTGCTCCCAGATTATGAATATGTCATCTATGTATCTAACATACAGTGCATCACGTCATTGAAAAGCCTTCTATATTTATTTTATGTTGGAAGTCAAGCTGTATAATTCATTGCAAAGTCGTAATGGTTACATTGCAACCACATATCTGGTTGAAAATGTATCACTGGAATGACTGGCTTGGTTATCGAGCCAGTCATTCCAGTGATTAATTTTCAGAAATACACTTCACTTTCTGGTTCTATCCATGTCTCATCCACTAAATAATTAAAGGAACACATTTCTAGCTAGTTTCTGCCCACCTTTTCTGTGTGTCGAAATCAATATAAACTTTGACAGTTGAATTCCCAGGATCTAGATTTACAGCTAATGAACAATATAGATAAGCCATTGAGTATTTTGAATCTAATTAGACTATGATAGGCAGCAACAACTCCCAGTCACATTAGTTTCCAAATATTCAATAATGTTTATAAATTATATTGTAACGTTATCAAAGGCATACACTTTGTAGACATTTGTAAGAGGATTTTCGATTTTCGTGATGGATATATCTCATCTTGATTGTGATGTGAGCTATCATGTGGCATATGTAGTTATGAAATCAGATACTGGAGTGACAGGTCAGATCCCTGTATTGGCATATCATGTGCGATGTGGACAAATGAAGCTTCGCCAAACCAAACCATGTAACTATTAATACCTCATTCAATGTGTTCAAGTCTTATATAGTCGAATCTTCCCGCTGTAAGCTGAAACCCGCTCCGAAATGGATTCTGTAGTTCTGTAGGTGTTCATTTTGCAGACGTTTTCATTATATTAAATTTTATCATTTTGTTGTGAATTCATTTTCAGCCAAAACCAATTGAAGTCCAAATAATATCACATCAAATGCAGAGATATGCTGTGTGGTTTGGAGGCAGTATGCTGGCTTGTACTGTAAGTATATACATAGACTTGTCTAAAAAGTCAAATTTCAGGCACATGTCTTACATTACAGCTCAGAAATAACTTAAAGGAAATCTCACCTTACCTTATATTAACCATTCATGTGATCTAGAATTTGGCACCAATAATCCATCCGTGCCATTTGAGCTTTTTATCATCCCGACAACGAAACATATTCACGCTTTAGTAGGGAAATGTTGACAAATTTCTACAGCCTATAATGGCAGTCATGATTTACTTTTCAACCAATCAGAAAAAACATAGCGTGTTTGCCTCATTATATATATGCTCAGTCATAGCGGTGCGAGGTATAGTTTGGCAATATGGTATAAAAGCAATCATACAGGTAGGCCGTTGAATATTTTGAAAGTAATTTGAATCAAAGTTGTTGCTGCGATATTACAAAGCTGATAATTGTGATACAAATAAGGAAATGTGATAGGATATGATTGATATGGAATCTATAAACCATAATCTATAGTTGTAATACAACATGTGAGATGAGATTAGCATCACTTTAACATGTTTCCAAAACAAAGTAAATGTACTGGTGAATATTTTGAACATAATTGAATTGGAAGCCATTGCTGCCTAAGGTTTTAGACATTGTACACGATGGATGACTTCAATTCTACTGAAAGAACATGTACAGAGGATACTTACATGTATGCTTCACTTTTCTTCCTCCACAGCCCGAATTCTACCAAGTTTGTCACACAAAAGCAGATTATGACGAGCACGGACCAAGCATATGTCGACATAACCCAGTATTCGGAGCCATGACGTAATGCTGCCTCAACTCATTTTAAGTGCTATGAACTTTGTTACCTAGATTATAATGAAATTGGAACAAATTATTCGCTATACATACCGGATTATACATAATTAATAATGATTATCTTATTATTATTATTATTATTATATTGCTAAAGACTATGGATGCATAGGTGAGAAGTAATTTGAAATTTGTATGTAGCGTATATCAGGGTTTGAAATTTAGAAACAAGTTTACGAGTTTCTCAATCATGCGCATATTGCTCATCAGGGGCCGGTTTTTCAATGGACACTTAACTTGTTTTCCAACAAATCCCTGAAAAAGTAGATTCTTTACGCTATAAAACTTATTTTGTTTTATATACAAAATTTGAATTGGAAGCCTTTGCTGCCTCAGGCAGCAACCGCTTCTAGTCAAATAAATTTCAAAGTAGTCAATAGTTTTCCTATATGATTGCCTCGAAAATGGGATATGGTGAATTCATCAGTGAAACGGTTAATTACACTAGTATGTATGGAAAAGGCAGCATTCTAAGTGGTCTGTTTCCAACTGTGTGATAGGGGGTAGCTTACGCATCTTTGTGAAGCCAGCCTTTATAACATGTTTTTACCGGTGCATAAGTTATAATTGCTCTGGTTAGATCCAATAAACTAGATATGATAATGTCACAGACCCCACAGCATACGAAATGTCATCATAAAGGGGTCAGAAGGGCATGGAAAATCTGGAAACTCACGTATTCCGAGAATATAGGATTTAGGACTGGAGGTCCTTGGAAAATCAGTTACATGTATGTTTTCTCATAAGTCATGGAATGTTAATACTTTGAATCGTGGTGTGCCACCATATCAATTTAAAGACAGTCATGCAGAGAAGCTTTTGAATATTTTGAAAATAATTTGACTGAAAGCAGTTGATGCCATAGGCAGCAGCATCTCCCAGTCAAATTAGTTTCAAAATAATGAGCAGAATAGTCATTACATTGCAAGAGAATTTTTGTATATCTGGTCTTTCGGGCTCCAAACTTATATTGATGTTGATGTAAAAAATGTTCTATTGCACCGAAGTGAGTTAGTTAACCATCATTAGTTAGTCAACCTCATGAAATTCCGTTGTTTTTGTCATGAAAAAGTCAGTGAATTTTGTAATTTGAAAGGAATACAACCTCTGAACTTAATTATTTTGAAATTAATTTGACTTGGTGCCACTTCCTGTCAAACTAATTTTGAAATATTTCAGATTTTAAACCCTGGTGTATTTGAATATGTATGGTGCGTATTCTGTTATCGTATAGATTTATTATGGTATGAAGATAATTTTATAAGATAAGTTTATGCTGATTGGATCCGGCCTTTTCCTGATCATAATATATGGTTTCACTTTCTGTTTGTATTTATTGTTTTGCCTGTAGTGTAAAGTAGGTGTGTCTTTCGAGATTAAATTAGTGGTCAGGCTACCCTCATTGTTGAAACGCGTGAATTATTTCCTGTTACTTCAGACAATCGCAGACCAAGAAAACCGTGCAGGGCTAAATGCTCTGTATTTCGAAAATGCGCTTTTGTGACATTTGTCAAGGGGAGACAACTAGTGGGACTGTAGATGCTCGTATGAGAAGTATGAGGTTACATCATAATTTGGATGTTTGACATCATATTGTCATAGTAACGAATCACATTGCCATAAAATGTCAACCAATCACAGCCCAGGACACATCATGCATTACCCTTTCACCAACAATTCCCGGAAAAAGTATATTCTTTACAATATAAAACTTATTCTGTTGCATATTTTAAAACTAATTTAACGAAAGTTTTCCTGCCATTGACAGCAATAACTACTAGTCAAATTAGTTTCAAAATATTCAACAGAATATTCCGTAATGTAAAGAATTTTATCATTTCTCTTCTGTAGGGATTAAATGGTTAAGCGATTGTTAAATAAGAAGAAATGTTGAAGGGGAACAGCAAATGATGATTACATGAACACACAATGGACTGTTTTAGCCATGGCCCGCCCATCGCTAGCTAAGCTCCACCCACGCTTCACCAGTGTTGAACTCGATCGATCCTTGACTATCAATTTCCAGAAAACTACTGGTAAGCTGTTGAATATTCTAAAACTAGTTTGACTGGGTGCTGTTGCTGCCTATGGCAGCAACAGCGCCCAGTCAAGTTAGTTCCAAAATATTCAACAGCGTCTTTATTAAATAATAGACATACAATTCGTACAACAATGCTTTGTCCGTCATTCATTAATTATGACATCATCCTACATGTCACGTAGGTCATTATGACATCATATGATTGATGGATAAACTGGAAACGCCCCTTAGATGTAATAAACGCAAAATACTACTACATGCTCGTCCATTACTTGTGTATAAAGTCAGACGACACACGCGTATAGTAGCATGACTGATAGATGCTTAGGACACATTTGACATAGGCTTAGTTAGTGCCTATATATAAAATAATGCGAAACCTGATTAATTATAGAGAGGTAATCTAGTGCTGTAATTCTACAATTACTAGTTAATTGCAACCATTTCTTTTTGTTTGTCTTCCCTTATCTTCTGTAATGATGATAGTTCTGCAAGCTAATTGGTTAATTATTTTATTTTACCAATAAAATTGAAACAAACATTTTCAGTAGGAAAGAGATGACCAATCAAATAGGTTATACTGTTATTCCATTATTTAAAATATTAATTTCAATTACACAACTTTGTAATTGCAGGTATAGTTTATAAGATATTAGCTTCATAATCATGTGTTTAAGTTGTTATGACATGTATGTAAATGATTGGAGATTGGATGAATGCTTCTGAAAATTGTTTTATATGCGTAAGTTCGCACAGTGTCTCATGCAGAATCCAGGATTTTCAGTACGGATATAATTCTCGCATTAGCAACACGATAAACATAATTTTAGGATATCTGGATCATTAATTGTCTGATTGCTGCAAGTGACCGGACAATAATTTCAATGGGCAATAACTCTGGACTTGCTGAATATTTTGAAAACATTTTGACTGAAAGTTGTTGATGGCTGAGCCACCAACAATTTTCACTCAAATTGTTTTCAAAATATGCAGCAAGTCCAGAGGTGAACCCCATAGAATATGTGATATACAGCTGGTAGACAGTTACAGGTTTAGTCTACCTGTAGTTGTCCTTTGCTATTAACCCTTTCAATTCTGAAGTCTTAGTTTTAGGGCTCCAGGTTTTATCGGCCCGCATTCGCACCAGTATTCTTAAAAATAAAATAGTTAAAATTGCTTACTTTTTGAGGCGTATATTATGTACCTCAGTCCTTCAGTGTAATGAAACGAAATACATCTTAAAATATGATGATTTGATTCTGTATAAATTAATATATAAATATTTGGAGAATTATGTTAATTTATCGCGGCATATATTAACATTTATTTAGTTTGATTCAGCCTCTAAAAGTAGAATTTTAACAATTTTATTTTTGATCATTCTAGTGTGAATGTTGACCGTTAAAGATAAGAATTTTTATTGAACTCATGCAGAAATACAACGAAAATAATAAAAATATTTTCACAATTTTCAACTTATTGTTTACAGTGTAACTATTCTCAGTTTTGTGCGAATTTTGCGCATTATTGTAGCGATAATTAACCATTTCATGACTAAATTTGGTCAAGAAAATCAGAATATTTCCTTATTGAATACCCATTTTCAGGCCCAGAGAAGACTATTTTTGGAAATTTGTCACTGTAATGACTGGCTCGATTATCAGCGAGCCAGTCATTTCAGTGGCAAATTTTCAAAAATAATCTCTTGGCCTGCAAATTGACATTTCTCAAGAGAACTACAGAGGCCGGTTTGGGCCAACTTCGTCAAGAAAGTTTCAAGTGGATCGGATAGTTATATTCTGATATATACAGTACAAAAAAAAAAATATAACATGTTCCAAAGCAAAACTCAAACATGTTACAAGATAATTTAAGAAATGTTCTGTTGAATATTTTGAACATAATTGAATTGGCCAATGTCTTCCAATCCAATTATGTTCAAAATACTCAACAAATACATTTTATTTTGTTATTTGTTAGCTGTACTTTTACTGGTATATGTTAGGTATTTTCATTAGATATAGCTGTACAACATTTAAATGGCATCAAAGGACAGTCTTCCAGGCAGTGTTGTGTTGAGAAATGAAAGCGTGACTTTTCACGTCTCACCCACAGCTACCGAGATTCTATCGACCTTTTTTATAGTGCAACTAACCTCAATTTTGCACCACTTTTACTCATCGTTGTAGCCTTTTTTTCTATCTAATAATGTCCTACTTTGTTTTGGACCCACTCTGGTGGGGGTGGGGGGGGGGGTGGGTGCTGAAAGATTTAATAAATTAATTGTGTATGTAGATCAGTTGGTTATATTCCGATAGATACTGATAGATGTGAGTTGCAAAAGAGCTATCTCTGTCTCCCACTCCCTCTGAACTGACCTTACATGTTTCCATTAACTGTCTGCTTGCTGAATTTCTGCAGACCATATTTTGCATCCGGTTTGACTCTGGATATGCTGAATATTTTGAAAACAATTTTATGCCACCAACAACTTTCAGTCAAATTGCTTTCAAAATATTCAGCAGGTCCATAGTTATTGCCCATTGAAATTATTGTCTGGTGTTTTGCAGCAGTCTGGACTAATTAATATTACCCTAAGGCATTTCAATGGCATAAAAGGACAGTCATCCACGCAGTGTTGAGAAATGAAAACGTGACGGATATATTTTAGTATATAAAGACTTTTAATGTGTAAATAATGCAAATTTCTACTGTGTTACTGGCTAACATGGTGCTATGATGATATCAGCGTAACACTTAAGCATTATAGTACGTAGTGCATTACATGTTGATCGATGTATTATAGAGTAGCGTTTGAATTTGAGTTTCCCACAAACATGTCTTTGTTGTGTATCATGACGTTACATTTGAATTCTATAGTGATTACTACCATTAACCCTAGATGCCAGTGTAGCAATTTCAAAACTGCTTACCTGTATGCAGACAAGCTGTTGAACATTTTAAAACTACTTTGTCTGGAACCTGTTGCTCCTATAGGCAGCAGCAACAGCTACGCAAAATATTTTCACAATATTCATTAGACTGTTTATTAAATAGTAAAAACATACAATTCGTATACATGATGTTTTCATGATGGCGCTAGATACGTCATTCATTACAGGGTTGGGTTGTGACGTCAGCCTACATGTGACATAATTGATTATGACGTTATATGATTGAGTAACGGATGAAATCTCTCTTTACCCACTGTAAGGCTAATTATTTATATGCTATTCCATTCATTATCATTGAACTCTACCAGACTACATCTATCCAATTCTCTTTACAAAATACGAACTGCGCATGAGAAATGGTCAAATTAATTTTTTTAAACATTGTTATAGAGCTGTTGTATATGTTTGACACATTATTATAGCAATGTCAGTGACAATCATGTCTATAATTTACTGTGCCTATAATACCTGATTCCGGTCACCTGTCTGGTTAGGAATCTACGGATCTATTTCTGGCTATGCCCAGTCCATATCTAGCTAAGCTTTGCCGACTTTGGAATCGATTTGAAACTTTAACACCTAAATTCCCAGAATCGTTCCCTTCATTATGCTTCAAATGTAAAACATTGCCTGTATATAATCTTACCTTTGATTGATATTCACTTATGTGGCTAGCTGTATTATACTAAGCATGAATAACATCAATACATATTTCATATTAAATAATCCACTAGCCGTTCTTTTGTCTTTAGTTCAGAGATTTGAAGAGACAAGCGCTTGTGATATCAAGAATATTGTACATCGTTGTTGTATTATATTGGTTAGCAGAGAACTCAACTCATTTTGTACTAGTTATGCAGGTGATAGAATATAACTGTCTCTCTGTTAAATTTCTTCAGACTACATTTTCCATGGGGTTTAACTCTGGTTATACTGACTGTTTTGAAAATAATTTGACTGAAAGTTGTTGGTGGATAATCCACCAACAACTTTCAGTCAAATAGTTTTCAAAATATTCAGCAGGTCCAGAGTTATTGCCCATTGAAATTATTGTTGGATGTCTTACAGCAGAGACAGTTAAATTATGCATGCTCTTATGTTTCTATCATGCCTTTGAGGAAAGATATTATGTTTTTATTTAACATGCAAAGCAGAAGTGAGACGTGTATATATATATCACTTTTCTGACAACGACACTGAGCTGTTGTGTCAATCTTCAGATTTGCATTTACACGGTTCATACAAACTTGTAAAGTACTTGTATTTTGAAATGTGCCTTGAAAAGCCTTGAATTTCACAACTCCTTTGAAAAGTACTTGAAAGTTGATTTAATGCACTGAAAAGCCCTTGAATTTAACATTTCAGCCCATATTATTTTCATTGAATACAGAATTGTTTTCATCAATCATCTGTCAAAATAAAGGAATTGCCTTCTGAGAGCATCTAATATTAAAACTTGCATTAGTTGTCTCTCAGAACCCCTTATACATGTAAGTCGTATTGTCAGGGACTTCCTGTATTGTCATAGTGGAGTGGCTTAGGGGAATGATCGTGACCCGCTGGAACAAAGCACCAAATTTGGCACAGATGTAGTTGAGGGAAATACGAAACATTTTGATGGGTTGCCAAATTTTGAAGGTCAAGGTCACGCAGAGGTCAAGGTCAAAAGTCAACTTATGTGGGGTTTTTCACATTTTCCCAATAGAATGACCGTGACACACTGTAATAAAGTGCCAAATTTGGCACAGATGTACTAGAGGACAATACAAACATTTTTAGTGGGCTGCCAAAGTCTAAATATCAAGGTCACACAGAGCTCATGGTCAAAGGTCAAATTATGCGTTTTTTCCATATTTTCTCAATGGAATGACCGTGACACACTATAACAAAGCACCAAATTTGGCACACATGTATTAGAGGACAATACAAACACTTAGAGTGGGCTGCCAAAGTCTAAATGTCATGGTCATGCAGAGGTCAAGGTCAAAGGTGAAATTGTGGGATTTTTTATATTTCTTCCCAGTGAATGTGTGTAACATGCTGCAAAAAGCACAGGTTTTGACACAGATGTACGTACATAGTACAATGCATAACTTTTCAGATGGGTCTGCTAAGTTTTAATGGTCATGGTCACGTCTAAGTGCAAGGTCTAAGATCAAATTGTGTGTTGTTTTCATATTTTACATAGAATTACTATGACATGCTGTATCAAAACCAGTTTTTTGTACTGATGTACCTTAGTCAGTGCTGTTCCTGGGTTCATTGTTCAAAAGGATAATTTGAGGTCTTGGCCCCTGCCATTATAAATAAATGCGGGAAATGTTAATTTAAATGGTACATTTGTATTGTGAGGTTGGAAAATGTGCACAACACGGTTTAGCATAATGCAAATCTCTCTAGAGGGGTTGCCAAACTAAGGTCAATGTCAAAATGTAAAATTGTGGTGGGGCCTTATTTCCAAAATAGAAACATAAACGTACTGTCTAAACCAACAGTTTTATGTTCAGTTGCGTAATTCCAATCATGGCAATTACACGGAGACTACATGCATGGTTTCAAAGTCAATCGATCAAAGTCAAATTGTCTCACAACTGCCATGAAAAAGGTACAATGCTGTGCATGCGAGACCTGCATTCCTGCACTTGCAATTCTTTGAACAACTAGTCGTCGCCTTGCATCCACACTTGATTAATTCTCTGCAGCTAACAGCGGCAGCTGGTAGAGTTGTCCACAATGGGCACCACCCAGTGTCTCCTTTGGTCCACCCAAAAGTGTACTGAAGTAGGTGCAGATATCTTTGGATTCAAACTTCCTCTCCAAATACTGGCTTGGTATAGACATCGATTAACATGTTGGAGCAGTGCATTTTGAGTGGGAGGAAGCTTCTCCATCATCTTCACTCTCCTTGTGAATAGCTCCTGTCGAAGTTCATTCACATCAACATATGGAGTAGTGTTGTCATACATGATACAGGTAAATCTGTCTATTATTCTGAATACTGGAGATGTAATGTCTAGTGGAACAAATGCAGACAGTGGTGTGATGATGAATGCTTCTG
Source organism: Chaetoderma sp. LZ-2023a (assembly GCA_034401795.1). Classification (NCBI taxonomy): domain Eukaryota; kingdom Metazoa; phylum Mollusca; class Caudofoveata; order Chaetodermatida; family Chaetodermatidae; genus Chaetoderma; species Chaetoderma sp. LZ-2023a. Next base: position 10,860,729 of record CM067359.1, read on the forward strand.
TGGCAGTGGGATATGCTTTCCATGTCTTCTAAACACGTGGCTAGATTGTCATTAATGGTGTCTGAAAACGAAGTTTAACATCTGTGCACGAGTTTGAGACTGTCATTATTAATACCGGGTATATCCACCTTGTGCCTGGATGACGGCCTGGACACGACGTCTCATGCTGGTCACCAACCGACTGATACGCCATTGTGGTATTCGTTGCCATTCAAGATGGAGTGCGTCTGTTAATTCCTGTAGGTTCTGCACAGGAGGATCCCTCCTCCTCACCATGTTTCCCAGAATGTCCCAGATATGCTCAATAGGGTTCATGTCAGGGCTCCTTGCTGGCCATGGTAGGGTTTCGATGGCATTCTGGCGGAGGTATTCATGCACAGCTCTAGCACGATGTGGTCGGGCGTTGTCATCCATGAATATAGGGTGGGTTCCAGGTGCATGATTTACAAAATGAGGGACCACAACTCTATCCAGTATGGAATCTTGATATCTTTGTCCATTTAGTATTCCAGGTACAGTCAACAGATCCAGCTTACAATCAAATGAGATGCACCCCCATATCATAACGGAACCTCCACCAAATGGAACTTCTTCCATGATGTTACGTTGGTCGTACGCCGTGCGTCTGAAGCTCCATACACGAGTTCGACCATCTGTGGCATGAAGCAGGAACCGACTTTCATCGGACCAGTGTACCCGTCTCCAGGATCTCATGTTCCAGTGTCTTCTTTCGTTGCACCACCTCAGACGCTCCTCTTTGTGGTGTGCAGTGAGGAGAGGACGTCTGACAGGTCTAGCTTTCATGCCAGCAGCATACAGTCTCCTTTTGACGGTAGACATTGACACTCTATTGCGAGTTTCCCATTGCTGGCTGAGCACTCTGCTGTTGGTGAATGGAGATCTCCTAACAAGGCATACTAGGGCTCAATCATCACGGGCAGTATGGTCTTCGGTCTTCCAGATCTAGGCCTGTCGTTCACCTCGTTAGTTTGCCCATGTTTTGCAATCAAACGACTGATTACAGTATGGTTAATGTTCAGCTGTCTGCCAATCTCTCTGCATGACATACCAGTGGTATGCATGCCTATGATTTGCCATTTCACACGATCACTTAACCTTCGTCTTGCCATAGCGGTTCACAATCAAGAGCTAATTCTCTCTGTACAAATAAACCACGGTCATGAACACAAAATTCCTAATCTTGTCGCCTAAATCTGTATGTAATGTTCTACACCTCAAACTGGACTTTTACATAACTGAACACGTGTGCTGTTTCCCGCCACGCACGGACATCAAGCGGCGTGAAGTCATGCATGCATGTGCATTTCGTACTTGGAATTATGTCAGCTAACGCGGGGACAAAAAGTATGGCAGCCTAGTTGTACCATCATGTTTCTACGTTCTATTGTTTTTGCTGGTGCTTAACTTTTGCACAGGTGTATAGTTTGAATATTGCTCATTACCCAATGTCGCCATCGTGTGCAATGCCTGTACAACTGTGCCATCCATACAATCATGTGTGTCCAGAGTCATGAGTTCATTTGACTTATCTATAAATGGGTTATCCATTGCCAATATGGTGTTGCACATATTGTTAACCTGATTCTGGAATGTTTCTTGTGTTGAATTCAGGTCCTGCTATCATCCATCGTTTTAGAGCAGCAGGATGCTTTTCAGTCAGGCCAATGGTACCACCGGATCCTTTCACTCTTTCAATATTTTGTTCATGTGCTTGATCGCGAGGCATGCTCGAGAACTTTCGCTTACCCTTCGTGAACACCCAATTAGCCTCAAACTCCTTTCGTATTTCTTGTGGGAGAGCCTTCATATCTCTGATGTGAACTGGTAGCCATCTGGCATAATTTGTGTGGTCAAGCACAAAAAACCATGGTGCTTGTATATATAGGGCAAAGTTTCTTTCTCTGTGCGGTCGAACAAAAACTAGCACCAACAGTTGAAGATGCAAGACTATCCCAGAACTCAAAGGTTGGACTGTTACTTATCATTTCAACTTTCCAGTCCTCAAAAGGCACATCTCCTGGAGTGCACATTGTGTTGAAAGCATCATGTTGTAATTTTGCAAGAGCCATGACAGTTACTTGATGCGCATTCCGTGTCCTAGTGAGGTGCGCCACCTTGAGGAAGGAGTCTGCAGTTCCGGCAGTGGCAACACCAGCTTCACCCAGTGCTACCCACCACCCTGATCCCTCCCAGAGGTCTGCTACTACCCTCCACAATACCATCTCTGTGTGTAGACCACCCATTACGACTATATATCTATATTCAACTATGGTTTGTGGCCAATTCCACTGTGCATACTTTGCCAGAGCGTAAATTGGTAGATCACCAACCAGTACTGGTATTTGCCCAGGGTTTCGTTTTTGGATGGCAAGTTTAACCATTTCCATCCCATGTTTAACCATGACCATCGTAGCTGCTTTCTCATAGAACAGAGACAACATAACACTTACCCCAGGTCGATCTGGGTTATCTGGCTGACGATCTGCATGATGAGCAGCCCATGCAATGAAGTCATCTTCCTCAAGTTTGTCTTTAGCAGTGGCATTCTCTGTTCTAGCCAGTGGTTCTCTTGTTCAACTGCTGTATTTGACATGTCAGGGGTGTCATCTAAAACATGTGCCTCTGGAACAGTTAAAAGATTGGTGTTGCATGCTACAGCTGGAACTATGCGGTAGCTGTCCGGGAGGGAAGGGTTTTAGGTGCATACTGGAGGTGAAACTGTGATGGGTGGTCTAGATATTCCAGGATTAGACCGTGTAGGGGGCTGGAACAAGCTAATACTAGGTCAATGAAGAGACCCTTCAGCTGTTTGTGATGTGGGATTGTGGTCTAAATTATCAAGGACTCCTGTTATATAAACACCGTCGCGGATTTGTGCAGGACATACTAAGTCTTCCTAATTAAACCGTTGACAAACTGCATTTGTGAGCCAGTCTTCCAGTTCTAATACACGCTCATAACTCACACTGACACCAAGTTCATGAAGTTGATTCACAATTTTTTTTTTCGGGTTTGCGTGTGTACATTCAGACCTATATATAATGGCAAGGGGGTGGGCTCTTTATTCCTTGCGATGACGTGGCCTTTCTGCTCCCTTAGCCTTTTGCTTAGAGTTGAACCTGATTAGTTGGCTTAGAGTCAGGCATTCATGCGAGTTTCCAGCATTCTGCTCTGTGATATTTGACCCATACAGCAGCATCGAAACCAGGACTTTGACTTTAAATTACGTCAAGTTTGTGTTTTGATCTGATTCCATGTTAATCTTAAAAGTGTCTGTAGATCGTTCTTATGTGGAATGACTGCATTAATGTTTTGCTATTTATTTTAATTGCTTGTTTAAAAGTTTTCACTATTAGAATTTCACAGCCGTTATAAATTTAATTGTGTTATGCTGTGCGCTACACTGTGGTTTATTTTCAGACACTTGTTCTTTTCAAACTATAGATAGCTATGCACATCAATAAACACATTTTTAAATTTTATATTGTCCCAATGTACATCTGTACCGAGTTTTAATGGTGTTACAGCATATTGCGACCATTTCATGACAAAATCTGTAACCTCCACACAGTTTGACCTTTGACCGTAACTGTATTGTAACCTTGACTTTCAATAATTGGCAACTACCTCTAATTTTTTTTCTATTATACTAAAATACTATACTATGCCAAAATGATGCTTTATTACGTCATCTCACAGCCATTCCCTGGTAAAAGATTAAAAAATTCCACATAATTTTATGTTTGACCTTGACCCCCAGCATGGCTTTGACCTTTAAAAATTGGCATCCCTCTAAGAGTGTTTCTTATTATCCTAAAGTACTTCTGTGCCATGATTGGTGCTTTGTTACATAATGACACAGTCATTCCCTGGGAAAATATGAAAAACCCATAATTTGACCTTTGACCTTGACCTCAGCGTGACCGTGACCTTTAAAATTTGGCAGCCCCTTCTAAAAAGTTCTGTATTGACCTAAGCTATATATGTGCCAAATTTGGTGCTTTGTTCCAGCAGGTCATGATATCACTTAAATTTGGACTTAAGCCACTCCACTATCAGGGGATTCCGCATCCCAGCCCTCATTATTTTCCAACCCTATGTCCAGTTTGGTATCAGGCCCTTGAAAATTGTTAAATTGCAGCCATGAAAGTCCTTGAAAAGTCATTGAATGAAAACATCTGATGGCTGTATGAACCCTGATTTAGCAAATTGCTTTATATTGTATACGTGGATTAGTTATGCCTATCAGAAAATAACCGTGAGACATGGTTGTCTATCTTGTTAAGTATCAGACTTATGGCATTGGGTCTAACACGGTCCAAGGTTGAAGTCATTGTGATTTTGGTACAAAAATGCTTTTTTAAAACGCTTCAGCTTATATCAGGATATGATAACCCTATTAACAGTTCGTACAAATTTGAAAGTACTTGAATTTTATCATCAGTCCTTGAAAGTGTTTGAATTTGAGGTTTGCCGTGAAAAGTATTTGAAATGGCAGCAAGGTCTTGAAAAGTACTTGAAAGCCTCCTAGCTCAGTATTGATACATTACCTCAGTCTGAATGCCATGATCTATGTTTTCGCCAATCAGAAGACACTGCCTGTCCACTCCATTATATACATGCAATTGTATAGGTACTGTATAATTTGTCAATGCGGTTTAAAAGCAACCATACTGATTAGCTGTTGAATATTTTGAAATTAATTTGACTTGCAGTCTAATCGGTTTCACAATCTTCAAGCGTATAGTTATTGGTTCATACAGCATTTGTGTCTGCATAAACATAACATCACACACTCGTTTAAGCAGACAAAATGGTGGCGCACATTGTTCAAAATTAATCCTATGTTAAAGAAAGTAAGCACGATATTGCAGACGCATCATGAATATTGATGCTATATAGTCCGGCCGACACAAATGCTTACTAGTCCGACAAGTTGTATGAATTGTATATCTTTACAATTTAATAAACATTCTCTTGAATATTTTGAAATTAATTTGACTGGGCGCTGTTGCTACCATAGCACCTAGTCACATTATTTTCAAAGGATTCAAGAGCTTACCTGTATAGTTTTCTGGAAATTGGCATTCGAAGAGTGCGTGGATTGATGGATCTCAACACGGGCCAATCATGGGTGGAGCTTATGTAGAGATGGGTGTGACGTCAGTGGCGGATTAAGGGTATGCGAGGCCCTAGGCACAAGCAATGTAGACGCTCTGTGGTGCAATCGGACGTATATTTGGCATCATTTTAGTTAATTATTATAGGCTTTATAGCAGACAAAATGGAGTTTTTAACACATTGACTGCCGAGTTTTTTTGCAGACAACATTTCCCATATCATCGCAGATCATCGCATTTGTTTAGTCTACTCGGGTAACACAGCTCGGCCGCTCGAGCATTGTTGCAATCGATATTTAAACAATAATGATCTCCGACCATGTTAAATATTTTTATTACAATTTGGCTGAAAGTTGCTGGTTCCCGAGCCACCAACAGCTTTCAGTCAAATTATTTCCAAAATATTCAATAGAATATGTAATGTTTCGTACATAATAATTAATTTTGGTTTTCATAGATTATTCGGCGAAAGGGTTAAAATTATACGTTTTGCCCAAACGGACATTGTTTGGGTATATTAAGGTATATATTATTGACCCGATAGATGCAAGGGTGTAATATACAATTTGTAAAAAATATTCAAATGAATGGCCAACCGTGACAACGTAGCTTTAATTTAGTCCACAGTAGGACTATGAGAATCAATGAATGACTGAATGTAGGCCTACTGATTCCCGATCAAAAAACGTTTAACGGTTCTTCGGACCGCTTCCACTGACTCACTGAGGCAACAAAAATTACTTTCCACGTGTGTGTCATGCCATCACGTGATCATCGCATTTGTTTAGTCTACTCGGGTAACTCGGCTCGGCCGCTCGAGCATTGTTACAATCGATATTTAAACAATAAAACAAGACTATAAACAGAATAACATAGGTCACTGACATAAGGCCATGATAAGGCAATAATCTATTTTGGAGATATTGACCGAGTGTCTCTTCGTTGCGTTATGTAGCTTGCCTAAAGAAAAAGAAAACCGAAAAAATAATTTTTTGTCCAAGTGCGAGGCCCCCTTCAAGTGCGAGGCCCTAGGCTACTGCCTCGTTAGCCTCGTGGATAATCCGCCCCTGTGTGACATAGCTAAAACTGGATTCCTCCATTTATCTAATATATAAAACCTTCGTGTATCTGAGAATTTAAGTTTGTCATCAGTCGAGTAAAATACAGGTAAATCTAACATGTAAAATCACGCATCATAGCATGTAGTTTCTTAATGATCGATATTTCATACATAAGTATCCCGAGCCACAAGACGTACTTGCAGACACACTTCCCTCTGGACTACAATTCCTTGATAGCGCAGGTTACTGGGCCGATACTGAGCCAATACCGGACCAATATGGGCGCCGTAACCTGCGTTAGCAAGGTCCTTTTCACCTTCACGCTATGTAGTTGGTACTATTCCCGTAATGATCCTAGCAAATGCCACACGGAATGCCCAAATCGAAGAAAGATTTTCCCAATATCGTTATTAATCCAATTTGTAGAAACATGATTTGCTAGCATGGGATAATTTACTAAAGTGTTACTAAGGATAAGATACCATAACAGAAAATGCTAAGCTTAGGGATACAAATCAGAATACATACAGCCTTAACTACATTTATTGTGCAATTATCAACACAGAAAAGCAAGGTCAGTTATTGTGCAACGAAGCGTAGCAAGCGCAGTGACTAATATATCCGCTGTGAGAGATATCCATGCAGCATACTGTGAAGGAGCTATGTACAGTCATGTGTGGATGACTCTGTCAAGTTCCACATTCACGGTTTCGTGGCTACTCAGTACCGTGTATGGCCACCCCTAGCACTGATTACAGCCAGACACCTTTGCATGCCGCCAATCAAAATCAGAAATGACCTTGCGGTATTGGCCCACTCCTCTGCCAAAGCCTAGCCAAACTCGCAGAGGCTGGTGGGTTGGACTAGTCGAGCTGAAATGGCTGTCTGTAGAAAGTTTCGAGCATGCCCAGGGATAGAAATAGCTGAGAAAATTTAGTTGCCCCAGTGCAACCTATGATGCCATTTCATTAATGTTCAGGTTGCCCACCACCAGTTAATGTTGCCTTTATATGCTACGATAAAAGGCAAAGAAAATGTGTATTGTCTTGACATTTTGTACATTATGACGAAAGGTCACGATTACTTAGAAACAGCAATAAGCACTGATTACTCAATCAACAATTACTTAAATAAATAGATCAAGTAAAACAAATATAGTTATTCTGTGCCTATCAGCAAGGCATGGTATTTGTCTCTTAGTATTTACCATGGTTACTCGGTGTGTGATCAACAACTAAAGTTTTATTGCCCATTTGAAATTTAGGTTGACCCGGGCAACGGGTCAACTGGTTATTTCTAATTCTGATGCCCAATGTGATTCAAGTCTGGAGACGCACTGACTACTCCATTCGCTCGATACCCTCGTTTTCCAGGTAGACAGTATCCACCCTTGCTCGTGGTCATATGTGTTTGTTTGCGTGTGTGTCAGTATGTGTGTCTAGACTACAGAGCTGTACATAAAAAAAAATCCCGATGTTACTCGCAAAGGATTTTAGAATCAAAGCGGATTTCATGCAGTTGGCTATATATGATCTACATTTCAAAACAGGAGCTGGATCTATGTATATCTCTGGACATGCGGGTCCGATTTGTCTGGGATTTCAACACAGGAAACGTTGTATCTCTACACTATAGTGTTCCACAATTTATAAAACAAAATCCCATAAAACTCGATAGCGTTAGGACAGGCCTACAGGTAGGTGCCCCTCAAAATGCTGGTGACCCTCAGAATGCAGGTGAACAAAGCTGTTTAGAGTAAACGGAAAACCGGTCAGGCATTTTCATTGTACTACTTACTCGGATAGGCATTGTGTATAGGCAAACTAAAATGTAAATTGCCGTATTTCTGACAGAGTTTCGAAGCCCTTTGATGACAAAATATGTTGCTGTGATCATTAACCACATAGTTTTCAATAGAAACAGATGTGTTTCAACAGCAAAGCGGGCAAAAAACGGGCAAGGGGATGGGCTGTAATTTCTATTGGGAATTTACATCTATTGGATGGTAGTTAAAAAGAATGACAGTTATTCTGAGTACCCACCCATCATATGACGTCATAATGAACTGCGTGATGTGTAGAACGACATCATAATGAATGACGTCGATAAGTACGTCACGAACGCATATTTGAAGACGGTCTATGCGTTGTTGTACAAATTGTTTGCTTTTACTATTTAATAAATATTATGTTGAATATTTTGAAACTAATTTGACTGGGCGCTGTTGCCATAGGCAGCAACAGCACCCAGTCAAATTAGTTACAAAATATTCTACAGCATCCCTGTATAGTTTTCAGGAAATCGATAGCTAGCGTTTTCTTGTTGGTTGGTTCATTTTGCTCTTTTGCTGTCTTTCTGAAACAAATCTTTGCGGAAGTTGACTGACTGCCAATGGGCTATGGAATGAGGCAACAAACATGACTTTTGTTAAGAAATATGTAATTGTCTTGATATATTATTGGTAAAAAAAACCCAGCATTCGGAGAGAGAACAATTTTGCGAACATCCAGGGAAACCGTTACGGAAACAGAATCATTTTTATTTTAACTTGAAGTTTCAAAATATTGTGACATGGCCAATTTTTGGTTGATTTGTTACGTTTCCTTAACAGCATTAGCCAAATTGTCGATCAAAATTCTGAGGGCAAGTGGATTTTCACGTGTCACATTCAAATGTTTAAAGGAAATAACATAAAAACTATATTCATGTTAACCCCCATATGCAATCTAATTTAATAAACAACCTTGATCCTAGTTGAAAAAATGTATTACTAACATATATCTGGTCTCCATGTCGTTTTTAAAAAACGCACCAGCACGGAGGGCCACCTACCTGTAAAGCGCCATGATGGTATTATGGCTGAGAATTGTCTAGGTTAGTTTTCTAAAATTTTCTGGAATTGTCCAGCTCATCAATGTAATTTTTTAAGTTGCTTCTATTTACCGTAAAATGCAATAATAGCTATCCTGACAGCGTATGAAGACCGAGCCTCTACTGGGCCGTATTGACCAAGTACTGACCCAATAACCTGCGTTATTGTCAGTCAGTAATGTCACGCGACCACATGCTGTTATTTGATTGGCTAAGATCAAGGAAGGATGAGCTGGTATTTCCCCCACGCGAGGGCAATACCACACGATATCCCGCGCGAAAAGCGTGTTTTAGCTCTACTGCGCAGCTCGCCATAAAGCTCATTATAACAATATGTGTGTCTCTAAAATAGCAGATATGCGGCTGATTCGCCATTTTTGACAATCAAGTGTCAATTTCAAAACAACTCTGCAGGAAAGCTGTTGCATATTTTGAAGCTAATTTGACTGGGTGTCGTTGCTGCAGCAAGGCTGTGAGCATCCGGCTTATATAACAAAGTTAATACCCGACAGAGCGATGAATTTATCATAGCTATCAAAACTGTCATATCCCTATTAATTACTATCAAACTGTTGCATATTTCATCAGAACCCGAGAATATTGATCTGCCAACAATATGTCATCTGTAAGTGTGACAAGCGTGTCAATTACATGAATCAACATATCAATTCAATTTCAATTCAATTTATTTACACCCAGGCCACAATGTGGCATATGGGGTCCATTAAAACATACATGTACACGGTCAATGGCGATTACATGGAATGTTGGTAATTATTATTATTATTATTATTATTATTATTATTATTATTATTATTATTATTATTATTATCTTCCTCGTCGTCGTCGTCGTCGTTATTATTATTATTATTATTATTATTATTATTATTATTATTATTATTATTATTATTATTATTATTATTATTATTATTATTAAAATAAACACTAAATGATAATAGTTACACAAATAATGGCAGTAAACTGATTCTTAAGTGTACTAACAAATTAATGGAAACAGAAATTGAACCTGTAAAATTCTCTCTCCACGACTGATATACGAATTTTCGCAATGGGTGCATTGCTGTGACATTCTGAGGCTTTATTCTCGAATTACCAAGTTCCTATGGTCATGTGCCTAGCCTATTCAATTTCCAGCACAAATTTGCAAACTGTTGATCGTTCTTGGGCCACACTAGCATTGTCCCAAGTGGTTTCTGACCAAAGACCTTTATCAGGGCCTTGAGATGACCGTTCTGACGGTTGATTCAATTTGTTGATGATGTGATCCAACGAGCCTGCTATTATCGTCTGACCTTCCTCAGCCTGTTGAGATCATTCCTCATCTTTTGACACCATTAATATCCATCGTCGGTTGACGTTATTACCATGTCAGTGATTTCTGCCATAATAATTCCTGCCTAGCTTACATCTCTGAGGTGGCTGATGTTTCTGATTGGTTTGAAACCTGATTAGTGATGTCATGACCTGTTGTATTAGTACCCATGCTGACCCGCCGATTGGTTTCCTCTGGTGAGAGTTCGACTGTTGCTTTGCTTTCCCGCGAATCTGGCCACCCAGCGTCCAGAATAAAGTGATCGAACATTGCCAAAATTTCTGCTTAAATTGATAACTTGGATAACATACACACATATTTATTTTATTAACCATTTTCACTTACATATGTCAGCGTCCTACAGAATATTTTATAGATTCTATCTCTACAAACTACATCAATTTTATCCATAACACCCACATCAATGTGCATACACATTTTCTCCCTATATACAGAATTACTAATACGTAAATGTGTTGTGATATAATCTACTTGTTATAGTTGTTGAGGTGATCGATGTATATCCATTTCAGTCAGTCAACGCTGCTGTACTGAACACCAGAGAGCTCATTACTTGCGCATATGCATACATATCTATTAGGCATGCCATTCCGTTAAATCAACTTTTACTGCTGAATATTTTATTCTCGACAAGGTGAGCCAAGGGGATTTCCATCGAACATTCTTCAACTTCATTCGCTTGATACTTCTTATGGTGATTGATCGCTGTTGAAGAATTCTTGGGATACACCCATTGATTCGCATTTTTAGGTACACTTATGCATTGGCCCAAATGGAACTTTCCATTTTTAGCTATGCCCCGCCCATCTCTAGCTAAGCTCCGCTCACACCTCGATTGTGTTGGGATCGATCGATCTCTGAACACACTGACTATCAATTTCCAGAAAACTATACAGGTAAGCTGTTGATATTTTGAAACTAATTTGACTGGGTGCTGTTGCTGTGGCCTATGGCAGCAACAGCGCCCTGTCAAATTAGTTTCAAAATATTTAACAACATGTTTTTAAATAGTAGAGACATACAATTTGTACAACGTGTCGGACTATTAAGAGTTGAAGACGGGCGGCATAGAATCATTTATGACGTAATGATTATAACGTCATCCTACACGCAGCTTAGCTGATTATTACGTCATTAATCTGGAAAGGTCCATTACGTCGACAGTGGGGACATGTGACATTCTCATATCCCTCTGACAGATCGTCCTTCATTATTGCGTCTTGGTTGCCTGTCCATTAGAATGTATAATTAGTACTGGCAGCGCAAGTCAGGAGCTCATTAGATCATCGGCTTCAGCCCACAACAGATAATAATCTAAGATGCAATGATAATGCATGTCTGATATACATGAGTAACTTTATTTTGCTGTCTATTGTCTCGCTCATTCGGAACGTGATGATCATCGTCGATCGAAGAACCCTTGAGAGGAACTCGATCCCCTTCTTGCTGGTTTGATCGGGAATACGTTCGTTAGTGGTTATGCGCTTAAAGAGTTAAACTTATTAGCTAAATATTAGACTGGTGCCATTCAAAAAGTAAGTCTCGGTTAAACGGGATCCGTACAATACTGTACAGGTTAGTTTTTGTTTATGTAAAACTAGCTTGTAAAGTTTTAATCTATATCTTCTTCTTCTTCTTTTCGATCGCTGATATCCCACTTGGAAGCCGTTCTCAAGATGAAATCTGTGGTTTTCTGCAGTTCTTCCACAGGCCCATACAGCTTTTCAAGAAGAGAGGTTAACAAAGGCCAAATCTCTTCTCTCAGCAGCTGATACGTACTGCAACATTGAAGTATGTGCTCTGTGGTCTGTTCTGCTTCTCCACAAGGACAAGCAGGTGATGTCATAACCATCGTTCTCTAGATCACTTCTTTTACAATACACCTGTGGCTAACATTTATATTTTATCATCCCTATCGACGTCGTATTTCGCGTGTATGCCTATATCTTTGTTATTTTATTTTGTACATTATCTACTAAACATTTGTTTTGAAAATAAACCGTTGAAATGTCTGTTTTCACAGGTATCCTTGTTTACCCAAGATTTAGGACTTTCGCCTAATTCTTTATGTCAGAGAACTATGACCTTTGCTCTGAAAATGGATATTTGATAGTTTACTGCTTTATTATCATTAGTTTCACGTCTAGTTGATATCTGTGAGTCGTCTGTTATCGGTGCCTCTTCGGTTAGATATGAATGAGCGATCTATCTCTGCGCTGATAACCAGATTTTATCAGAGGCACATTTTGATCAAACCTGGTACTCCATTTATCTCTCGATAGCTAGGGAAATTGATACATGAGCCATTCTAGTCATCTTAAGATCATTCTTATTTAGTGACATAACCTGGTTCTCCAAGTTTTACGACAGTTCCCAAGACCTTCATAAGTGGCCAGATTGTTACCATGTAGGTGGAGTCCGTCAGTTGTACGAATTGTGTTGTACTATTTAACAAACTTTCTGTTGAATATTTTGAATCTAATTTGACCGGGCGAGTTACTATGAAATTGGGATTCCGTGGATTCAGGTTTCAAGTGTATATAAATCGATTCCAACATGACCAATGTCATCCGTGTTCCACCTGTTACCGATTCTACTTCCATTATGTACGTTTTCCAGAGAACGCTGGATTTGAGGTGCAAAGAGTCACCATTGATTGCCACGTAGGAAACAGGAGGATTTAAAACAATCGTGATTTGCCGATAAATTTTTCACATTCACATGATGAGAATACTTTCGACATCCATATGTTTAATGGACATTTCCAGTTTTAGCTATGCCCCGCCCACCCCTAGTTAAGGTCCACCCACGCTTCGTCCAAGTTGGGATCGATCGATCCCTGCACTCCATGACTATCAATTTCCAGAAAACTATACAGATAAGCTGTTGAATATTTTAAAATTATTTTGACTGGTTGCGGTTGCTGCCAATGTCGGACTATTAAGCGTCTAAATCGAGGCATTCATGCCATTGATTATTACGTCAACATACACACCACGCAGTTGATTATGACGTCATATGATGGATGGATAAACTGGAGAGGTTATAATTCAGTAATGTTTTCTATTTGATAGATGAGAGAATTAAACAAAGAATTGGAATTGACGCCATCAATGCTGAAGTAGTAGTAACTCAATCTCACGGCACGATACGTGTAAGTTGCTGGGCTGGAGATTTTCTCAATAATTTGGCTGAAATTTGGGCAACAATATCCCATTGAAATAAGCTTTAAACCATTCAGCAGAAATTGTGTATGTGCTACAGAAGGTGGCGTACTATGTATTGCTGGATATATACTCGAGATTTCTAAACCTGCATTTTCCAGACACTTAGTAAAGCACAGGCTTTGTTTGTATCGCCCGCGATTTTCTTATCTCTGAATGGAACTAACAGTAAACACAAGATAAAAGAACAGCAAGACTGTTTGTAGTCCATAAACATCACACAATGCTATGAAACTTATGTCTATATCCATCCCTATAATATGTATACATTTTCTTTGTTTCTGCAATATATATTGGCGTAATCAATCAGAAACGCGCGCACGCGGACACGCAGGTACGCATGCACGCATATATATATATATATATATATATATATATATATATATATATATATATATATATATATATATATATATATATATATATATATATATATATATATATATATATATATATATATACTTTATTACTGATTACGCCAATTGTCGTTTATGTTAGGATGGGAGTCCGAGTAAATTAACATTCATAATTGGACCTGTTTTCCTTATCGATGATGATTAAGTACGGGTTAATGCCTGATAGCTGCGGCAAAGGACTCAATGTAGATCATCTCACAGGACTATGATCTTGATTCACTTGATCTTTGGGTATAGATCAAATTATATATTACTAAACGTATCTAGTTCATCCCTCACGCCTCAACGAACCCTTCCAGTTTATCCATCCATCATATGCCGTCATAATCAACTACGTGACGTGTAGGATGATGTCATAGTCAATGACGTCATGAATGACGTAGATAAATACGTCACGAACACTTAGCGAGAGATGGGCGGGGCACAGCCAGCTAAAACTGGAAAGGTCCATTTCAAGACAAGAGAGGGATCTATTTCTAGATACCCCCACCCCCACCCACCCGCCCAACTCCCACTCATCCCTACCCCCCCCCCCCCCCTCACCCACACCCACCAACCCCACGCCCACACCCATTTGTAGTTATGGTATTGCCACTTTTTACGGATTTAGGAATTGATTTGAAACTTTAAAACCCGAATTCTCAGAATCTAAATGTAAGAAACATTTACAGGTAGATTGGTAAATATTTGAAACTAAGTTGACTGGGGGATGTCAAAATAAAAGGAGGCGTATCAACATATAAAACAAAGATGTGATTAAAATTGAATTTCATATGTACAAGGCCATACACAGTGCTTTATTTTACAAATACGAATGGCAACGACTAGTTTCAATAAGGATACTGCATGGTAATTTATGTACACACGTATTGCATTGTAATGCATGACACAATTACGGTGTTCTATAGATGAAATATGGACAATGATCTATGTACACAAGATTAATAATAATAATAATAATAATAATAATAATAATAATAATAATAATAATAAATCTGTTTTCATAAAGTTTTGTAAAAAAGATAATAAATCTCGGCTTTCGTAAAGTCGTATCAAAATATAATGAATCAGCCACAAAAATGTACATAAAATTTACAGACACATTATGAGTACTTAAAAACTATAACACGAAACTATGGTTAACATTTGTACAAATATAAATTACGTCATGATAGCGAATACAATGCAACTTGAACATGAACTGCCAAATTCATTTCAGCC
The DNA here is from genome assembly GCA_034401795.1 of Chaetoderma sp. LZ-2023a. NCBI lineage: Eukaryota > Metazoa > Mollusca > Caudofoveata > Chaetodermatida > Chaetodermatidae > Chaetoderma > Chaetoderma sp. LZ-2023a. Next base: position 10,876,017 of record CM067359.1, read on the forward strand.
ACTATTTTAATATCTACCCATGCTGACGTCAGCTCTATTTTGCAAATGTCATAGTTATAAGATCGATTTCTCAATCAATTCATTAGTCAAGTGATTGATCAATGTATGCTATAGGGCCTGCCGGAGCTTTGTTGGCGTAAAATAACTAGATGTGACATATACGCGAAGGGTCCATTTTTGCTATGCTCCACCCGTACCTGCGTAAGCTTTGTGCATTTTTTAAATGTGTATTGGAATAGGTTTGAAATGCTGAAACCTGAAGTCCCATAAACTACCCAGATAATGCAGCTTACTGGGCCGATGCTGGACCGGAACCGTGCAGATACTTTCAGTATCGGCCCGGTATCGGCCCAGTAAGCTGCGTATCAGGGTAGATTTCAAGGTAACTATACAGGTAAGCTGTTGAATATTCTGAAGGTAATTTGACCGTGGAGCTGTTGCTGCCTATGACACCCACAACTCACAGCCAAATTATTTTCAAATTATTCAACAGAATGTTTACTAAATTGTAAATTCATTAAAGACATACAATTTGTAAGTTTTGTGATGGACTTTTTGATTTTCGCTATACCTATACATTATTTTGATTTCGACACCAGATAACACGTGACATGTTTAATTATGGCCACTCATTTTAAAGAACCGCCGTCGTATGTACATCTCCCCCGAGTCTCTATTTGCGTAGATACTAGATAATGAGTATTTTGAACTGAAAGATGATGCAAAGGCTTCTATGTCAAAAAGTATTGTCTAAATTATTTCGAATTCCTGAATACCTGTATTTACTGCTATTCCAAGTGAAGTCACTAAGACTACGACATTATACTAAAAGAATCTTCAAATTTGTGTGACGTCACAATTTCTACCGACTCCAACATATATAAGGGGAATCTTGACGTCACATCTCGCTAAATGATTGCAGACCGGCCGATGTTATAACGTCGGACCTAAGAGCTTCTTTTAGCCTGGTGTGGTGGTCTTAACGGTTTTAGATAGGTTTCGGTATGTGACACTACGGTATCCCGGAACACACTCGCTTCAGCGATATTGGCCTAACCTAGATACAGACAGGGCGTGCTTTCCAATCATAGAAAATGCGCGATACAAGCTAGTAAGCAATAATATCGTAGCAGTGGTGCATGCGAAACATTATTACACCCGAACTTATATCTATGGAACCCTAAGTCAAGATACAACTCTTTGTACAATCCCTGGTGTAATTCGAAGTATGTAATCTACGATTTATCGATTTCTGACGTTCCGGTGGATCTATCAGAATTCATTTGAAGATTTCACTCACAGATGACTTTATTGCATTCTGTCAAACCGCTTCGACCGTAAGTGGGGCAACCTCTTCATCGGCTGTGTAATTCTTCTTATTGTCCACTGTCTCTGGGGTGTTTGTGAAAAGGTGTTTTTCGAACAGGGTTGAGAGTTCTTCTTCCGTCGTTATATCCGCCTGTTGCACCAGCGAATCGTGACCCTGTAATAAGGCATAACATTACTTTTAAAACGTATTTTTTGTTTATTAGCATCGACACAAAGTCCTGCCAGATTATTAGAATACTACTAACGAAATGCGCATCTGCGCCACCGTGTGTGCGTGTTTGCGGGCGTGATTCTACTGACGGATATTCAATAAAGTTGCGAGAAAGTTGCCCTTGGCGTTCCGAAGTACTGCCTTGATTTTGGGTCAGAAGGTCAGTGGATAGTGATCAAAGTTTATGACGGTCAAAGCTCAAGACTCTGAAAACTCTTGGATGCTTGTTATAACTTTAGGTTTTATTGGTCCTGGATTCCGAAATGGTGTTCATTCTACAAGCAGTATCGTAGACAATGGCAGTTTGAAACACTGACGTCAGTATGAACACAAGTCATGATGAAATGGAAATGATGAAAATTTAGCAAACCATGCTAACGCCGGTTACTGGGCCGATACTGGCCGTATACGGACTTGCATTGCCCCGCCATTGGTCCAGTACCGGCCCAATAACCTGCGTTATCGGGGAACCTTCTTGCTAAAGCTATATTTATGCATTGATAGTGTCTCAAATTCAGCACAGAAGGAATCATTCACGCAAAATCCACTAAACCCGTTACACTTACCTGAGTAACTCCCCAACACGCAGGTTTTGAAAGCGCGGATGAATATGGGCGACCAGACGAGGGATTCAGGTTCTCCCAATAACTACGACGCGCTCTGCAATTGAAATGAAGTACTAATTCAATATGCAATTTTGCCATACAAAAATAAGTTATTGTGGCTCATTTAGGCATCGCATTGCAATATATTAGACATAGTATTAGCATAGGCATCACTACATTTATACCATAGAAATCATCCGTATTCTACATACTACTCGTAAATCAGGTATCAACATATAGGGGTGGGGCGTTTGGGGTGGGTGGTGGTGGGAGGGTTGGTGGTGGGGCTATAGTTCGTGTCTGTTCTGATCCCCAACCGAACTTATCACAAGTATTTGATAAATAATATGGTGGATTCATTTCTACCTATGACATACCCATTTCTAATTATGCCTCACTCACTTTTAAGCCTATTGGAATCAATTTGAAAGATTTAAACCTGAATTTCTAGAATCTCAATGCATGTAAGCTGCTGAATATTTTGCAAAATCTCCCAGTCAAATTAGTTTCAAAATATTCAACAGAATGTTTATTAAATCATAAATTTGTAAAACAAACCAAAACCCATGCAATTCGTATACGTTATAACCTTTCGATTTTCGTTGTAGAACTATAATTCATTTTTAATTGAGGTCAGATACTTGAATTACTGACGGTATCCCTCTATATCGTATGGGATAACATGTGTGCATTGGTTCATTATGAGACCCGGATGGTGCGTCATATATGGACATATACTAACTTTTCACCTCATCTGCAATGACCCTCAATCGGACATGTGACAGATATTTGGACGGCCCATTATATCTGCCACGTGGCCCTCTAAGGGCAGGTTGGACTAGCATTTTTCGAGATCTAACAATACTCACCATTCTATTACTTCTAATAACAAGCTATACTGATAGCTGGCTCTAGGAATCTAGACTTAGTAAGCTTTACCGGCTCCTGGAACCGGGCACCCGGTCCAAACAAACGGGTACCCTTCTGCTAGTGAGGCTCATATTGTTTGCATAGCTACCAAACAAGAGAATACATATGGCTTGCCTCCGCGGGGCTGGGAGGCAGGGTCCGTAATAGAATGGTGAGTATTGTTAGATCTCGGAGAAAGGGAAATTGAAATTTCCTTCATTCTCCTTCGATCAATACTCACCATTCTATTACTCCTGATAACGTGATTTAAACAGTAAACTGGTGGGAAGGGGCAAGCCATCAATTGCTTCTTTTGACCCTGGAGAAAGATCTTAGACTTAAACTTGACACACAGAGACCTAAAAGGACCATCACGGGAAGAGACTGCCCTACAACTTTTGGCATCAGTGACGACACCAGCGTAGGAAGGACGCTATGCAAGAAACCTTGCATAGCAGGTCCAAACCATGCTGTAGGTGCCATATCCAAAGCCTCCAGTTGCAGACGTGGAGCGCCCCCAGGGGCCAACACGGACGCTCCACGATTTACTTTTGGACCGCCTGACCCCGCATCAGACCCTGCCAAGTCCTTCTGGGAAAGGAACTTGACCAACATATCGACCACCACACTGAACATACATCACACCTATTATCGATATTGCAAGGAAAACAACGGTAACAGACATGGTCTTTACACATGACTTTGACGAACTTGTGGCACTCTGGGCAAGATGGCGGGGTAGGCTTGGCCTATACAATAAGCACAAAACCTAAAATAAGCAAGCGGAACGAAACAATATTGAAAGGCAGACAAATTATTTTCAAATATATTGACCATAAATAAATTGTAACCCTCCAGCACCCCACCCGCAACGGTATAGCAAAGATCGATGGATTATGACGACAAGAACGATGCGGACATGAATACACCCATATACTGATCGTGACAGATGTATAAACGGAACCAGGAACCATATCGCAAAGCTTTCGCGGTATATTTAACAATAAATTTTAAATTAAACTCTGAAGCGAAGGCCGAAACGATATATGAAGAAAACAACAAAAAATAAACAAACTGCTGTAAAACACGGTAAAACCGCAGACCACACATCTTAATCAAGAATTTTGAAAACATCGATCATTGCAAACAGATCGTGATAACACGAAAAACATGAAATTCCAAAGTTTTCTGGTACAAATAAAGTACGCAGCAGCAAGAACAAGATGCGCGGAGTAATAAAACATTTTCTTCACGTAAAAATCCGAGATAAATCCGGGTGTGACGTCACCCGCTCGGATAATACGGATAACGACGTCAGCCGATTTTCGTGTTAAAAACACCGTATAGCCAACCCCTCATTTCATATCTGCCGATCGCCTGTTGGGATTAAAGGAAAGCGACCAATCTGGCATATTTCGTTAACACACATCCCAGATTCGGGGTCAGAAATTGGAACATGGGACACAGACGAAATTTTATAGGCCTAAGTCTTTTACAACTATGGAATAGCATGGAAATATACAACCTGGTTTTCAACGGCTCGTTCCATGGTAATCCAATAATCCTTGTAAGCGAAAAAACAGCTACTACTGCACAGAAAAAAGACTTAGAAAACTTTACATTTACTAAGCTATTTCCAAATGCAAAGAAAGCATGTGTGCTCTTGTTGCTATGCAAACAAGAATGAGCCTCACTGGCAGACGGGTACCCGTTTGTTGTGACCGGGTACCCGGTTCCAGGAGCCGGTAAAGCTTACTTTGTCTAGATTCCTAGAGCCAGCTATCAGGATAGCTTGTTATCAGAAGTAATAGAATGGTGAGTATTGATCGAAGGAGAAAGTTACATCGCTGATTATGCAGGTTACTGGCAGGGCCAAAATAAGGATTCAGGGGGCGGGTGGGTGTGGGTGTCCTGCTGCGCAAAGTTTCTCAAATTCTTACCAGGGGCCCGTGGAAATTGAAACGATTGCGAGAAAGCTAGAATGCCGTTTCAGCACTAATGCCGCTGGGGGAACTGATGGCTGTGGGATTTGGCCATATCAGTTTTATAGGAGTGCATCTATGCGTGTAATTTGCAGTTACAGGCGGGTCTCACAAATTAAGATAAAAAATGTGTGTGTAACTTTTTAGGGGCCCTGGAGATTTGAAGGCCCTGAGCAAAATACACAGGTTACCAGGCCCAGTAATGGTCCACTACCGGATCACATGCGCTATCGGGGATAAAGGTTATCCCAACTCTGGGGATCTTCTGTAGCTAGGAATGGGCGCAACTTTACTAGAACCTGATCTATGTTTTAGTGCGCAAAATTTGCATAGCGTCCACATGATACTCACCGTGCACGGACCCACGGTTTGGTGTGCATCTTTAAACCCGACCCCCAGGGATCATGCTTCTGCGAGGATTGGGGAAGATGTCCTCGTTCTGGAGAGAGTTCTTCCGCGATTGCTCGGATATGGTAGGCTTCGAATCCACAACAACCACCGATGTAGCGAACACCGAGATTGTAAGCATCGCGTGCGAATTTCTGCATCTCCCATCGGGTACAGATACGAGGTTCCAAAGCTAAGAAGAAAAAGAATTTATATTACAGATTTGTTTGAAAATGACTAAAACAGCACATGTTTCCATTTATCTTAATGAAGATTGGAAAAAAAGTACATGAAATGACTCGCTGATAGCAAATGCATGCCTGATGTTCCGATATGCATGCCGTGTTCACTGATTTGAAGCAATGTCCTCAGTGTCTGGCACAGTTGCTCAAGAGTGGCACATTATTTAAGCTAACGTCAATATTTTAATACTCTGTATATATTCAGTACATCCTGATATCAATTTTCAGTTTTGTAATAAGTAAAGGAAATAGGCATTTTATTGACCTCTGAAGCTAATCATCTGGAATAATATTTCAGCGAATATATGGATTCAGTAGTGCTATGGACCTCTGGTCGACATGAAACGGACCATACCAGGCAACAATGGATGGATCCAATCCTAGCGATGCCCCGCCCATTCCTTGTTATATATACTCTGAGAACTTTTTTATGACTGTTGGAATCCATTTAAAATTTTTAAACTTGAATTCCCTGAATCTAAATTCCAAGGTAAGTATACAAGTAACTTGGTGACTATTTTGAAGCCGAAGGCAGCAACAACTCCCAGTCAAATTAGTTTCAAAATATTCTACAGAATTTTTACTAAATTGTTAATCCATCAAAGATATATGTACACCTTCGCGACTGACTTTCGATTTTCATGTGTTTACAAGTGATGTTAGCTAAGAAGTGATGTATTTAATTATGATTTATGACGTCAGAAACTTAAGGGAGACGTCTGATCGGTCAATGATCCTTGATGTCTATGTCTTCTTACCGAATGGGAACTCGGGCAGATCGATAAAGCCTTGTTTCTGGGCATCAGGCGTGTGGAAGGCGAGAGGCTGCACCATCAGGTGTGGTGATAATTCAGCAGCGTCCAATGCTTTCTTCATGATACGCATCGTCTCAATGGACTGGTCTAGATCAAAATGGCAGTTCATCCCGACAATCTGAGCACCTGTTCGGAGAAGATGGAGAGAAACAATAACGTGAGCAATCAGAGACAGGGACCCCATGTTCTCCCTTTTTTGGTTACAATGCAAAGATTATTTTGGTATTTTTTTTATTTTTCTAATTTCCGAGATTTTATTTTGAATTTCCGGATCACAACCGATACTGTAGAATCCTATTGTACACCCACACCATTTCTTTTGCCAAAATTTAAAGCAAATCGAAACAGCAGTTTCCAAGATATACATAGATCCAGAACTTGTTTATCCAGATCACGGTCAAGTTCGTTTGTGATAAAAAGTCAGATCCTACCAGTATTTCTTTTAGATACAGCTCGGAATTACTGATGCACACGCGCTCAAACACAGATCCCAAAGAAATATTCTTTTCCCCCTTATGGGGCGAGGGTAATAATTTGGTGACAATTTCATAGCGCAAACAGTGTGCGCTATGCAATTGTCAGCAAATTAGTACCCTCGCCCCATAAGGGGAAAAGAATATTTCTATGTCTATGAGACATGAGATATTCTACAGCATAGATTTTATAGGCTAGCATTTGAACGTATATGTTACATTCCGAAGTCTGAAACATTGGCTCCCGTGTAAGGAAATATTGAAATTTCAGCTATGAATAAGATGAAATAAATATAATTTGAAACTTGTTTACAAATTTACAACAAATTTAACACTCATGTGCAGATTGGGTTTGAAATGTTCGCTTGAACTTGTGTTGAGTGCTACAGTCCCTAGATTAATCGTAAGAAAGTTAGGTACCGTATCCTTGTTAGTCGGTATAGACAGTAAGAAACAGGATTCAAAGGTAGTACGTTTTAAGACTAACTTAGTTTATGTTGACGGGCTCGTCAAAATAAACTAAATTAGTTGTAAAATATATTACATTTGAAATTGAATTGTGGTTATAGATTAATCGTGTAGCCTACCAGCATTGGCCATTCGGATGGCACATTCGCCCGTGGTGGTCCCGTGCATATCACCATCTGTGCCGATACACATTGTGGCAGCTACTGGCTTCCCGGTCTCCTTGCACACCTCTATTGCCCATTCCATCTCCTCAATATGCTCGAAGTACTGGTAATAATATCATCAAACAGAATTTCATACCACAATTAAATATAATGATAAAATGGCATCAGCAGTCGTAATAGTAGTAGTAGTAGTAGTAGTAGTAGTAGTAGTAGTAGTAGTAGTAGTAGTAGTAGTAGTAGTAGTAGTAGTAGTTACTGCTGTTGTTGTTGTTGTTGTTGTTGTTGTTGTTGCTGCTGCTGGTCGTTCGCTGTTGTTGTTTCTGCTACTGCTGCTCCTGTTGTTGCTACTGCAGTTGTTGTTGTTGTTGTTGCTACTGCAGTTGTTGTTGTTGTTGTTGCTACTGCAGTTGTTGTTGTTGTTGTTGTTGTTGTTGTTGTTGTTGCTGCTGCTGCTGCTGCTGCTGCTGCAGTAGTCGTCGTCGTCGTCGTCGTCGTTACTGGTGTTGAAGTTTTTAACCTATGCCTACCTCGCAGAGTAAGAAATCTACATCGTTCTGAATGAAGACATTGAGTTGCTTTTTGAACTCGTCTTGGACAGCCTCTTTCCCCTTGCCACTGAGATAACTAGGTGTCTGCGAGAAGCCACCAGCGACTAGGGCATTCCCTTCACTGGCCACCTCGCGGGCCAGTTCACACGCGCTCTGATTTATGCTCGAGCCCTTTATAGAATAAAGTCAATGAGCACATTTATATCCTTATGTTTGATATCTATCGCATTCAAGATGCCACCCAAATGCTAGATTTCACGCTTGGAATCGTCAATTCACAGAATCTCAATGGAGGATTCCAGTTTATCCATCAATTCTATGCTACGTTAATCAATGTGGCATGACGTCATAATCAACTACGTCATGAATGACGCATCTAAGTTCGTCACGAACGCTTAATTGGTGACGGACTAAGCGATGTTATACGATTTGTATGTCTTTACTATTTAATAAACATGCTGTTGAATATTTTGAAACTAATTTGACTGGGCGCTGTTGCTGTCATTATGACGTCATATATTATTATTGATGGATAAACGGGAATCCTTGATTTAGTTTCAAAATATTCAACAGCTTACCTGTATAATTTTCTGGAAACAGATTCAGAGAGGGCTGGGATCGATCGATCCCAACAGGGTCAAAGTGTGGGTGGAGCTTAGCTAGAAATGGGCGGGGCATAACTAAAACTGGCTTCCTCCATTTCAAGATAACAATTCTGAAACTACAGTCCTACTCATAAATAAGTTTCAAAAGAAAACACAGAAACATGCTATAGTTAGTACAATTTTGAACATTATGTAAGAAATTCTTTGTTGGCTATTTTGGACTTAATTTGACTGGAAGCCAATGGGCAGCAATGCCTTCCAATCAAATCGAGTCCACAATATTCAACAGTACATTTTATTTTATTTTGGAAAAATGGTACGCTATTTGTGAGCTGTACTGTAATTTGACAGAAATCTGTTGCTGCCATAGGCAGTAGCAGTTCCCAGTCACATATATTTTATGATTAAATCGTACATGTTTGTTTTATGTTTGGTTCAAAGAGTTAATGGACCGTTCCAGTTTATCTATCAATCATATGACGGCATAACCAACTACGTGATGTGTGTGATGACGTTATTATTAATGGCATCATGAATGACGTAGATAAGTTCGTCACTAACACGTAATAGATCTTTACAATTTGTTCATCAATCATATGACGTCATAATCAAATACGTGACGTATGATGTCATAATCAATGACGTCATGAATGGCGTAGATAAGTTCGTCACGAACCCTTAATTAATAACGGACTACGCGTTATTGTACGAATTGTATGTCTGTACTATGTAATAAACAGTATGTTGAATATTTTCAAACTAATTTGACTGGGCGCTATTGCTGCCATAGAAAACAACAGCACCCAGTCAAATTAGTTTCAAAATGTTCAACAACTTACCCGTATAGTTCTCTGGAAATTGATAGTCAGGGAGTTCAGGGATCGATTGATCCCAACACGGGTGGAGTGTTGATGGAGCTTAGTTAGAGATGGGCGTGGCATAGCTAAAACTGGATTCCTTCATAAGTATGTCTGTTTAATAGCAAAGCCATGCAATTCGTACAACAACGCTTAGTACCTCATCAATTAAGCGTAGCTAATCCATTCATGACGTCAATGTATATGACGACATGTTAGACTTCACGTAGTTGATTATGACGTCATATATCATGAATGATGGATAATGAAATCCTCCATTATATGCGTTGTAGGAGCTTGGTTCATCTAGGTCCATACACACCAAGCATCATTTGATTGCGAGCTCGATTAACAGCTACGGACATTTGCAAGGTTGCGCAAAATCTAGCAGAGATGGCCAGCGGTATGACAACGATTATGTCATGTTTATGTAAATTTTGGTACGAGACTTCGCAATAGTAGAAGGACACCACGTCGTAACATTGATGCATGACGTTATAGCATAGCTATGACTATGGCTGTGATTGTCCGTAAGACTTTAACCCGTCAGCCAACCACAGCCGTCGACACAAAAGGGGTTTACATCAACAGGATAATACCGCGAGGCCGGGTAGGCTGTCACTAATACGCGTACTAGGATTATTGGGTGTCAAATGTGTCGCATCAGCCATTACAGATGTTTCTTAGACCATTAATTGCTACATTTATCAAACAAAATCAAAATCAAAACAAAATGCTTATTGAATGCCCATTTGCATGCAGAAAAGGGAATACCTTTGAAAATGTATCATTAGAATGACAGGTTATCGAGACAGCCATTCCAAAGGTAAATCTTCAAAAATACTCTTTTCTTGGCCTGCAAATGGTCATTCATCAAGGCATATAAGGTGCTGGTTTGTCGGGCTGGACACAAACTGGGGTGGGGGTGTTCATGATTGATTATTCCTTACTGAGTAGGCATTTTTGGCATAGTTTCCCCTGTTCTCAAGTTTATCTTCACTGGCGTAGAACGTGAATGCTTGCATGACGTCAGCACCGGCCCGCAGAAATTCACGATGCAATTGGCGAACTAAGAATAAAGGAAGACGTGAGGTTATAGAGCATGTGAATGTCTCACTATATCCAGCATAATTAGTCACCTGCGTGAGTGCATGTGTCGATGGGTGGGAATGCGTGCGTGCGCGCGTGCTGGGGGAGGATGGGTGGATGGATGGATGGATGGATGGATGGGTGGGTGGGTGGGTGGGTGGGTGGATGGATGGATAGTACTTCATTAATGTTAGAAATACAATGTGGTTATATTAAGCTGACCTGCATCTGGGAATTCCACAGTAGCTTCCGGTGTCCAGCATCCCGCTTTTACATATCCTCTCTTCTCAAGAGCAAATACAAATCCACCATCTCCAATCACGACCCCTCTGTTCAAACGCTCAACTATTCCCAGCTTCTCGCAAGAACCCATTCTGGTGGAAAACAAATAAACCTACATAACGACAACGACAACGACAACAACGACAATGATAACTTATCGATTTTATAAATATAGGGTGGGACACCCTACTCATAAAAGGCGGTGCAGTACATCGAAAATAGGGCTCCTTACCGATGTGGGCACATATCGCTTGAATATGTGTGTGAAGCGTCAGCAAGATTGGATGGAAACTGAATGGGGAGGTAGTGAAAATAACAAGAACATGATCAACCTTTAAAGATCCATTCCGGATCTAAAAGTTATCTACTAAACTAGTTTGACTTTCCTTACAGAGATAGTAAATATAATATTATTCGAACAGGCTTCACATTAAAACTACGTCGAAAAAAGTAAAACCTTTGGTGACGTTATTTCATAGTAGCGTCAGTTGATGTGACGTCATGTGGATTGTATCTGAGTGTGTGCCCTTGTTGAAAGTTCCTGTACAGATTGGGCCTAATAGAGCTGCGCAGTCCTTATATACGTAGTTGTACTAATATTCGGAATAATTATTTCGGCGTGGTAACAGCGCCAGTTCATACAGCCTACAGAACATTTTTATGATAACACAAATCATAAATTGTAATATTATGATGTATGTAAATAATTTGTCACTATCTTGTAATATATTTATAATGTGTACATCATTGACATTCGACTGGACTAGTCTTTACTAACTTGCGTATAACTAATTACTAGAAATGTGTTTATACGAAGGTGGACTAAAATGGTGCGAAAGGATGTGGAGCCTGAATAAAACCTCAAAATGTTATTTTCCAGTTTAATTTATGTTAGCTAAAAAAATATCGAGAAATATCCAAATAAATATGAGAATTAAAAAGAAATTAACTATGAACTCACCTGATAATTGTATGTAGATGTTGCTGGTTATTTGTCTTCGCGTTTCTTTGATTATTTCTGTTCAGGTGTTCGTCGACGTTACAAATCAACTTCTTATCCAATAATACGCGAAGCGCTCACATTTATACAGCTTCTAAGGAATATTTACATTTTGAAACGGGTGAAAATTCATCAGCGCCTTTGTTAATTCATTCCAAAATATTAAACTAATAACATTTATACTATTTCGTTTGAAATCCAAAGTTAATAAGTGATTGTTGAGCGCATTTATTTATTTTTAATTTGTAATTAACTTAAAATAGTTTGAATTTTTATGAGAAATAATTAATAAAAATAAGCTCATTTCATCCTACCGTCCCCTTTTAAACAGTGGCTATTAAAATGGCCTCGTCCGAAGTAAAATCGTACGAATTCTTACAACCGTCCAATACCGGTTTGGTTGATCGGTTCCAAGTTTTGGAGGACAGATTTCAGAATTTCTTGTTACGTTTACTTAGTCCAATTACACTTGTACACCCCACCTCCCCACCCACCCCCAGATTAGGCTACTGTTGCATCACATTCTTCAAATTATTTGTTTACCTTCTTACTGTCTAACCGAATACATTTTTCATGGGGTTTAAGTCTAGGTATGGCGGATATTTTGAAAATAATTTGACTGAAAGTTGTTGGTGGCTATGCCACCAACAACTTTCAATCAAATTGTTTTCAAAATAGTCCTCATATCCAGAGTTATTGCCCATCGAAACTATTGTTTGGTGTGCGCACTATAACAGTTAATAATTTTCGAGATGTGCAAGGCAAGTAAAATCATTTGAGGTGACGCTGGGTGAGTTCCAGTTCTTGTTGGAACAGCCCAAGCGAACAAAGACAATCGCGAGTTCACGTTTGACATAAGCGGTCACGCACACTTAGGCAGATTATAATGTCGGTTAGCTTTCCTAGCGGGAACATCCAGCCTAATCTACGTCGTTACGGTTATTAAAGGCGAAACCACTCTTGCCATGCACATGTTTATCCGCCTTTACCTCAATTTAGAATATGCCGTGCTGTGAAGGAGACAGTGTTGTAAATAATAAGTTCTTAGCATAAAAGAAAGCACCCCCCCCCACCCCCATATTGATCAGGATGGCATATTTTGCGTTCTTCATGTATTTTAAATCATTCGGATTCAGGACTGAAAAGCAGGGTTTCCTTCATTGAATCCGAAAAACAACATTTACCGGTACAATATAAAACACCATCGGTGGGTGGGTGGTGGGGGTAGCGGTGCAGAGCGGTGGGTGATTATGGCGCGCATAAGTGAAATCTGTCCTTCGAAACGGGTTTCTGCGCGCGTTTAAACGCGAAACTGTCACTTTAAGAGGTCATTAGCTGTATAAACAGGATAGCAGTATAAACAGGACTATAGCAGTTTGCGCATGTGATCAACAAAGATAACCTTTTTCTAGGGAGACAACAAACCATTAGTTAGGAGAGACATTTCAAATATTATACAATCTTAGTATTACAACCACGCAGCATTGCTTGGGTGTTTTAGAAATCCCGTATGATAACAAGATAATTAACATAAACATTGTTCAACGAGAGAATGCTTGATAAAGCTACATGCTTTAGGGCTTAGTTCACAACGAAGCATAAATTCAGAATTGAAGAAATAAACATCAATTTATTTGTCAGAGGAAGAAAATGTCCAGCAAGCGACTTTGTCAAAGTGCCCTCAGAACGTATTGCGCTCGGAGGTAAGTCGTATTATGTCTTTCTTAAATTCGAGAATATATAAAAGTTAATAGTGTTAATAGCCCACTGGCTGCCCGGCAAGTCGCCCGTCTATCCGCCCGCCCAGCCGACTGCATCCTGGCCTACTCGCCGGCCAACTCACTGGTACACTCTGGAGCACGCACGCATGCACGCATTTTGAACAAAAGGTACAATTTGGTAATCGCTAAGTGCATCATAGGCTCACTGAAAATGGCAAACGCGTAGGTCAACAAATCATCACGTAGGTCACTCAAAGGTTATTGTATCAGCGTGCTCAACAATTATCTCTTTATTCGATATATTGACCAGAAGGTTCGTCCACTCCTTGCATTGTTGGCAGGAACTATGAACAATGGATAGAAAATCTTTCATACGTCTCCACGAAGAATGTATGTGCATCGTATAACGGGCATATGGATTTAATTAGGCCATCGAATCTCGACCACCGAGTAACGAAGAAGAACATAACGGAAATCATCTCCACCACCACCGCTCCCACGCACGCACGCACGCACGCACGCACGCACGCACGCACGCACGCACGCACGCACGCACGCACGCACGCACGCACGCACGCACGCACGCACGCACGCACGCACGCATGCGCGCGCGCGCGCCCACACACACGCCACCGCCATCACCATCATCATCATCATCATCATCGTCATCGTCGTGGCCGTCGTCGTCGTCACCCACCCTAACATTTTGCACGTGTTCGGAACGATTTCAAACTCCCTTTGAAACCTGAATCTCTAGAATCTAAATCTCAATCCATCTGTACAGATAAGCAAGCTAAGAAAAAAGACACGCGGACATGATTCCTGGGTTTGATTCGTGTATTGGTTCCTATGTAATGGGAACACGCAACAGTAATGGAGACGCGTTATAGATGCCTTCATCTACATACATGGCTTACATGCAACAAACAAAGTCTTTAAGCACTTGTGTCTTCGTCAACCATCATGGACAGGACAGCAGATAAGAAAACCAAATCCACAAAATGCAAAGACGTTCCTTCGAGGCTCACGATCCTGCGGTGGTCCAGACCTTAATAGACCTTTCCAGTTTGAGCTATTCCCCGCCCATCACTAGCTAAGCTCCACCCACATTTTGCCGTGTTGGAATTGATCGAACCCCGAATGCACTGACTATCAATTTCCTGAAAGCTGTACAGTTAAGCTGTTGAATATTTTGTAACTAATTTTACTGAGTGGTGTTGCTGCGTATGGCAGCAATTAACGCCCAGTCAAATTAGTTTCAAAATATTCAATAGGATATTTATTAAATAATATTGACATACAATTCGTACAACAACGCATAGTCCGTCTTCAACTATGCGTTCGTGACGTACTTATCTACGTCATTCATGACGCTATGATGACGTCATTGATTGTGATGTCATTCTTACGTAGTTTATTATGACATCACGTGATGGGTGGATACAGTGGAAATGGCCATTCCGACCACAAACCAGTGACTGCCCAATTACGAACTGCTCAAATGTGCCTCATCTACAAGCAACCCTCAAAGCAAAAATCCAAGGTCAACCATGATCTCGCAAAACTAAGTAACATGTGTGTGGGAACGCACTAGGACCTGGGGCGGGTGGGGGCTGAACTATGGCTGGGGCCAAAACCTCGGGAGGCGCTATGAGCATACTACGGGAGAGGAAAAAACAGGGAGGGCGTGACACTCCAACCAACTACCCCACTCTCCCTCCTTCTCCTGTTCCTATGCATGTGACTAACGACAAGGCCACCCAGGCATCGTATAGGAAGACAATAATTGAGCAGATGGCCATGATTGACCTCAAATGTAAACCAAACGAAGTCATAAGCTGTAAAATCTTAAAATGTGCCTTGACAAATTTACTGGAAACTGACAGAGTGATTTTAAGAGAGGGATATTTACGCTGACATAGTCTGGACAAACAAAATGTTGACATCTGTAGGCCTATCAAAGCACTGGGACTTCTACAAGATGAGAATCAACATAGTCATGCCCTTTCGATACCATCAAAACACCACATATCCTTCAATTTCTCCAGTAAGCTGGCTGCGATGATGACGATATACTCGTGGTGAGACTCTTATTTACAAGCACAAAACTAAGTGTGCACGTCAAATCAACGCTTTCTGTACAGTTTGAAACACCAATAGGATCACCACGAGGTGATCATTAATCACCAGCGCTCTTCATTTGTTACCTCAGCTCTAACATCTATTCAAGAACACTCCTGTCCACAAGACCAAACCCTTCAATTTCAAGTATAGGTATGCCACTAGAGATGGTGTATGCAGGTGATGTAAGCTTAATTCACATTTCCAGAGTATCCATCCATCACCAGACCTCGTATGACGTCATAATCAGTTCAGCGCGTGTATGACGACGTCATAATAATTACGTCACAAAGGGTTCCATATAGACCGTCATCACATCTCAAATGGTCCGACACGTTGTATGAATTGTATGTCTTTGCAATTATTTGCTATTTAATAAACATGCTGTTGAATATTTTAAAACTAATTTGACTGGGCGCTGTTGCTGCCTTAGGCAGCAACAGCACCCAGTAAAATTAGTTTCAAAATATTCAACAGCTTACCTGTGCAGTTTTTTCGAAATTGATAGTCAGAGTGTTCAGAGATCAATCGATCCCAACACGAGCGAGGTGTGGGTGGAGCTTAGCTAGAGATGGGCGGGGCATAGCTAAAACCGGAAAGGTCCATTGGCAAGCAAATGGCCCCCACTTGATACACGATTCCCAAAAGCTTCAGAACAACAGAAGGCCGCAAACCTCTTCGTGAAGGAAACCAAGACAGACAGGGACAGATCTAGCTTTTGTAAAGTTCGAGCCAATAGATTAGCCAAATACCATTTTTCTTAGCCAAATAGCAAATATGTTAGCCACGTCTTTACTTCAATGCCACTTATGAACATGCCTTTAGAGTCATTATCGGTTAATACTCTCAATTTTGCGGTCCAGATACAATAGGGTCTTAATACATATGAAAGCTGTTGCTATTAATTTCAAAATAGTCAACAATGTAAACAGAAATTTTTGCCAGTCGAGAAAATTAATTTAATTTTAACCCTTTAACTCTGGAATTTGTTTAAAAATTCAACTTTCTCACTATAAATGTCAATTTGCAGACCAAGAGAAGACTATTTTTTGAGAGTTTATCACTGGAATGACTGACTCGGTTATCGAGCCGGTCATTCCAGTGGTAAATTAAAAAAAATAATCTCTTGGTCTGCAAATTGACATTTATCATTAGGCAATGAATTAACCAATTCTGCTTTTCAAGAGCCAGATTTCAGTTTAACTAGCATTTGGCTAATTGGCTAGTGGCCAGTGGTGGGTAGATCTGTCCCTGACAGAGTTCACTTAGGCATACGTACACTGACACCAAATAAATGAACGATGACATCGCCCCATCAAGAGAACTAAGAGTAGAATCTTGGGTTCCATCCTTTGCATCTCTACGGACATTGGGACGTTTTAGAGATAGTGAATTCAAGGCTATAACATCCCCATTAAAATCCAGATGTAACTATGATGCTATGTCTGTTTCTATACTGCTATACAATTGCAACAGCTGGGCAGCTCCAAAACAATTCTTGAACAAACACGATGCATGTCACCACAAACATCTACGAGCCATTACAAATCATCGCTAGCCACAGTCTAATATTAAATGTAGGAAACCAGATTGCATCTGAAAGAACACAATCATCTTTGTTTGAGCATATTTCTGACAATGGCAGCAATAGTTCCCAGTCATATTTATTTCGAAATATTCAACATAATGT
This sequence comes from Chaetoderma sp. LZ-2023a, assembly GCA_034401795.1. Classification (NCBI taxonomy): domain Eukaryota; kingdom Metazoa; phylum Mollusca; class Caudofoveata; order Chaetodermatida; family Chaetodermatidae; genus Chaetoderma; species Chaetoderma sp. LZ-2023a. The sequence goes on from CM067359.1 coordinate 10,893,515, forward strand.
TTATTAAATCGTAAATTATTCAAGGACATACAATTTGTACACTTCAGTGACGAACCTTTCGATTTTCGCGACGGAGATGCATCATATTAAGTGTGACGTCAGCAAACAAGTGATGTATTTGATTTTACGTCATATACTTGAGTGACAGATCTGATCCCTCTATTGAATCATTTGAATGGTAAGCCTACATCTTTCTCATGATTTCCAGGCTCTTTATTGACATCCCAGTCAATGGACCTTTACAAGTTTATCCATCGATCATCTGACGTCATATGACGTCATAATTAACTAAGTGACGTGTATGATGACGCCATAAGCATTACGTCATGAATGATTCGATATTGTCCGTCTTTAACGCTTAATAATCTGACACGTTGTACGCATTGTATGTCTTTACTATTTAATAAACATTCTGTCAAATATTTTGAAACTAATTTGACGGCAGCAACGGCACCCAGTAAAATTAGTTTCAAAATATTCAACAGCTTACATGTAGTTTTCTGGAAATTAATAGTCATGAAGTTCAACGACCGAAGCTTAGATAGAGATGGGCGGTGCATAGCTAACACTGGAAAGGGCCATTCTTGGCATTGTGCTTCAGAAGACTCTGATCCGACCAAGAACAGAGACGAAAAGCAAAGCAAAAAGAATTTTACTAACTCTAAACAACCAGAATTGGAATATCGACACTTTAGTTGACATCTCCCTGTCTATACACAGGTTTTTTTAGTTATCCCCGTTAGTTTCGCTTACTGCCGTTAGGTGGCAGTTATAGCCACTCCGACATTACACGCGTGAAAACGAAGCGAAGCGTAGCATCACGCCTCACGTCGCGTTGTATACCACCACTAGCCTTCACTGTATGGCGAGCGTAGAGACTGTTACAACATCAATGTTGCTGAATATCAATATATATATATATATATATATATATATATATATAACGCCAGGCCAGCCAGTGTGGGAGAGGTGGGTGTGTGGTGGGGGTGGGGGTTGAGGTGGGTGGAGGGGGCGTAGTTTCATACATGATTCATACACCCTCTCTCCCTCCATCTCCCCTCCTCTCTCTCTCTCTCCCTCCACCCCCTCCCCTCCCCTCCCTCTCTCCATCCCTCCCCTCTCTCTCTCTCTCTCTCTCTCTCTCTCTCATGCTATTCATCGAGTTGTAGTGACATCTTCTCTACTAAGCTGGAGTTTATCTTTAATGAAAGCTGGTATGTTAAGCTTGAAATCAGCTGTTTTCCAGGTGGGGTGAGATCCCCACAAGATACTCTGGTGTATTGTGTGGCTTTATAATTGCCGAATGTCTGACTTCTGTTTCTTAAGTTTGTCGGTCTCTGAATGAATGTTTCTGCACAATCAATAATACAGGTTGTGCTTAGATAGTTCTCTCGAAATGGTTCAGGACAACATGCTCTAATTGCTTCCCTGGGAAGCTAGATGTACTTTTACAATCTGCCCATGGTTTTCCGTAGACATGGTCATTTGTACAAAAGTCAGATTCCTGACATTGTGTACATATGTCAACATACTGGATGGATTCATTGTTTCTTTTATGTGTCGGCCTTATTAGTATCTACAACACCATGATAGAGTCCGTCTCTGACAAATCAGTTATATCATCACAGTTTATTTCATCGCTGCTATTAGTGGCCACGGAACAGTCTGAAATGCTGAGTTTCTTTAGACATTTAATGTTTTCCTTACCACCTTACGTCAACCTGGTGTGACACATTTATCGTAACCTAATTTTAATTTCGGATATTGGTTTCTCTCGGATGGTTTGTCATCCAAAAAATGTTCTGAACACACATATACCTGTTTTGGTAAGCCTTGTCTATTAATAGCGTTAGTCCCCCCCCCCCCCCCCCCTCGCTAGTCTGCTCGGTTCATCTGATGGCATAACGTGGAATTTTTATGGGATTAAAAACGCTCAAGCCCTTCTTAAATATATTTAGTTTTCTGCTATTATTTGTGCACCCATTGACCGCACATGAATTTCCGCCACTTTTTCTGTATTTGACGTCGATGCTTATAATAACGATAACGCTATGTACGCGTCTTAAGAGTTTTTCACTTGTGTAATGGTGAGCTATTACGTCATTAGCCAATGGCGGCGCCCGCGGTAATCTAGGTCACGTCTCGATGAACGCGTGTATAGGTCTATATGTCTCAGTCGGTCATAATGTGTAGCTGCCAATAAAAATCTGAACGTCACATGTGTAACTCTTTTGTCATTGGAATTTCAGTGTTTCAATGTCAAAAAATGAAATCGTTTGAACAATTTAAGACTAATTTGATTGAAACTGAACTTTCAAGTCAAAAAAGTTCAAAATATTCGAACAGAATATTCCCGCCACAATAAACCGTCGTCACCGGGGAGTTTTTACCTTGAGGGATCCATGTGTCTTCGAGAGGAATATTTTTGAAAAACTTTTCATAGCAAATACCAAAATGGAATTTTTTTTTTCAATTCTAAAGCTTGTTTCCTATAAATTTATTTGAAAAGAATTATTACTTCTTAGCGGGGTTGCACACCGTATTTGAGGCTGACATGTCTTCACGCCACCATGGCCCGCCAGCTACGAGCTGCAGATAATGTGATGCGGGGCTGGCCTAAGATTCTATTATAGGGTGGGTCCAAACTGGGGGTAGTGTGACAGGAATCCAAATGGCGGTTAGGGTCTCGGCTGGTGTTGTTGGTGTTTGTTTTGGAGTTGGTGTTGGTATTTGTCGTCGTGGTGGTGGTGGTGGCTGTGGCGGTGGTGTTGGTGTTGTTTTTGGTGTTGGTGTTTGTTGTGGTGGTGGTGGTGGTAGTGGTGGCGGTGGTGGTGACGGTGGTGTTCGTGGTGGTGGTGGTGGTGGTGGTGGTTATCCTGCATTCTGTTTGATAAACAAAATTTTGCTTCCAACATTTCGTATAATTCATCAGGATCTGTTTTCGAGAATTCTAGTGGTGGGTTCTAACCTACGCCCCCTAGATTTGCCCTCGTGGCATTAGTCATGCCAAATACTGGTATATTTATCAATGCGTTGTTTACTTCGGGTGACCGATTTACCAAATGTGACAGAAATTTATCGTGAACGAAAATGAGATACAACTGACCGACGGTTGACTTAGTTCTGAACGGCAGATTAACCCTAACTGACTATTGTTCCTAAATAGAAACGTCAACCCGTTAACCCTTTTATGACGAAACCGGCCCCTGCGGTAGTCTTGACAAATGTCACTTGGCCTGCAAGTAGACATTCGATAAGCAAATATTTAAATTTTTTGACAAAATTTCGTAACTAAAGGGTTAAATACGAATTTCAACGTATTATATGCATATATTAGCGTTCATTTGAAAAAAGTTGTCGTTGGAACAGCAACAGTATTAAGAAGTATTAGCATTAACCGCCGGTTACAGCTTTATAGTACCACAAACACAGTATCCCAAATCCAAATCGCATATATATATATATATATATATATATATATATATATATATATATATATATATATATATATATATATATATATATATATATATATATATATATATATATATACTCGCTTTAATAGGATGCTGGATATTTTGGAACTAATTTACCTGAAAATTAGTTTCAAAATATTCAATCTCAAATTAGCTGCATTGTATATAACCTGTTGTTTAAGTTTTTTACGAGGTTAAAGGGTTAACCCGAGAATAATAACAACAACAACGCATTATCAAACACGATATGGTCTATTTTGAAGTGGGTGCGGGTCGCGAGATCTAACCGCGATTACCCCATTTGATAATTGCCACCGGAATGTACCATTGACGGATAAACACACGGCTCTGGTTATAACTAGATCGATCCAGTTATTTTCGGTTGACGTTCATGACGTTGAAAGTCATATCAGTCAGTATTCGGTGAAAAGTTTATAATGTTTATTTCGGGATATCGTTGATAAGTTCACCATTTAGAGTATATGTACATGTGCCAGAAAACATTCACCGTCTTATCTAAATACCACGAGTTTTGTTTAAAAAGTAGGACTAGTAAGTACATTTTCCTATTCAAATTACAGATACATTTTTTAACCTCCCCACCCCTCCCCTTCCATTTCATTCCTAGATTGTTGATTGGCTATTTCTCGATCAATTGGTTAGACTCAACACGACTTTTAAGATTATCAAGTATCAAGCTTCAGGATCACAAGTCAACACAAACAAAATAATTTAAAATGTTCACTATTTTCAATACGATTCGTGGAAAATATCAACAGATCTTACGTTGTAGTTGTTCAATTTGTGTCAAAGGCGCCAAAATCGTGCGCAGATATAGTTTGCGTTACGGCAGAAAATAATATGTAAAGCCCATCAATTATTGTTGTTTTAAACATATTTTATTGTCAATTAACAACAATTGATTTGAGTCACAAGTTAAACTGACTTAGATTCGACTCTTTCCATAAAAGACTATAAAATGCGATATGTTATAATTTTACATACACATTTTACAGTAAAATGCAATTGGATATTTACATATATACATTAACATTATTTATGCTACATATTAAGAATAGTGAGACTAATAATTGAAAATTGAAACAGATGTGCGTCAAGTTTATCGATTTATGTTTTTGATAGATTTTAGTAAACGTGCTGTTAAATATTTTGAAACTAACCCGACCGGGAGCCTTTGCTGCAAAGAGGAGTAACGCCACACAGTCACACTAACCTCATCATATTCAACAACACTCATGGATAGTTACCTTGAAATTGTCATCACTTATTAGAAAAGATAAGCAGCATTTTAGGGTAATTTAACACTTTGTGGTTTCAGTTTTCAATTTTCTTTATTTCACTCAGGCGGTAAGCGCGTCAAATGCTCCACAAAGACTGCTATTGAGATGCGAACCGCATCAAAATAACTCAATATGGCCACGGTTTTTAAATTGGTCGCCAATTTTTGGGAATTATCAACGAGCTGCGTTTTAGGCCGTGTTCACATTAGATTAGCTTCTCCGAAGGAACTCCAATCGATCGCAAATTCTCGTTTTATTCATGTAAGCGCTTACGTTTACTCAAGTTATGACAAGTAAACGAATATTTGCGTTCGATCGGACTTATTTCGAGCTTACTTCGGATTGGCGGCACTCTAGTGTGAACCCCGCCTCAGTAGCCGGACGTAGTCAATGTGCGCGCACATTTTAACCTAGGCTTGCGCGATTATGTGATTAAATCGAAGATCGCGATTATTTTTTAACTCGTGAATAATTTCTACTGCATGTAATAATTCAATTCCAAACTTTTAAGTGCTTTGATAGGCCTACAGATGTCAACATTTTGTTTGTCCAGACTATGTCAGCGCAAATATCCCTCTCTTAAAATAAATATATCTTTCTATTCTAACTGATTGTCTGCGTAAATCTGCTAGATTCTACTATTGAGCTTCCATGCATTTACATAGCACGGCTCTGAATATATTTGTTCTGGCCCACTTGCGCCTTGCTCGTCAGACAAACTGAATAACAGAGAACTGTCCGGAACAATCACAGTCCCCCACCGCATCATTCTCGCAACACCATCCCCTTCATTTGTTGTACCCTTCATTTTAAAAGTTAAGTAAATTTACTGCCTCGGAAAAGTAATAAACATGCAAGTATGCATGTGGGCAGGTAGGCAGGCAGGCAGACAGGCAGACACGTAGATTCATCTATGGATGTACGGTTGAATGGTTGGTTGGGAGGGAGGATGTATGCATTGGAGGATAGATTGATGGATGGGTTGGTGCGGCCCTGGGTGGGTGATGGGCGATTGGACAGACGGACTTACTAATTACGTCGTAATACACCGCTACGGCCTGTCTGGAGTTACGACGTCACGGAGGATTAGCCCTCTGCCGGCGAGAGAATGCCACCACTTATGCAAAGCACAGTACTTACTGTAGGCTTGCGCGACTACGTGATTAAATCGAAAATCGCGATTATGTTTTAAATCGTGGATTTATATGATTAAAAATTAAATAATCGAAATATAAAATTTTCGCCTAAAATATTTCAAAACTTAACTTTAAATTACTTTTTAATGCGTTCGATCATGAACATTGGCATTTTGCTTAGCTAATGCATGTCCATTTGCAGGGCAAGAGAAGACTATTTTTGAAAATGTATTGCTGGAATGACTGGCTCGAGAATCGAGCCAAGCATTCCAGTGACACATTTTCAAAAATAGTCTTCTCTTGTCCTGCAAATGTACTTTTCTAAATACCATTGTAATTTTCGTCATTGATGTTCTTTTGTTGTTATGGCTTGACAATTTGTATCCAAGCTGATTAATCAAGTAATCACGATTATTTTTAAATGATCGAATGCGATCACAGAACGCAATAATCGCACACGCCTAGTACTTAGATGGCATTTCAGCGCACTTACACCTTTAGGGGCAATATTTGCCATCATGTATGAGAATTCTTGTTGTTCACGCGAGCGCTTTGAAGCTGGTAGAATTGTCATCCATAGAAATGCACGCACTTTATTCGGGCCTTTCAACACACCACTCTGCATCACCCGGACAAGCCTATCACACGAGAAGGGACCTTTGACTGCCATCCAACAATAACTGGCCTGAAATAGATATCTCAGTTCGTGTTTAAAGATTTCATCATTTGTCGGTGGAATTACACATATTTCTCTTCCTTTGTGCGTGAATACGTCTTTGCGACAACCGTTCGTGCTATCAACACAACACATCGTTCAATAAGTGATATTCTGACTACTTTCCTCTCTTGGAATGTAATATAAATCAGTAGGCACACTGAGATATCATCGCCCACGACACTCAGTAGAATCCAGTAACTTTATTGGCCCAGTTTTCTTACCTTTCACGACACGCACCGCACAGCGCCACCAGTGAATGCGTTTGATGCTAGACTGTGGACACAATGCATGTGAAATATTATCTACAGAAGAATTGTTAAGGTTCTTGCCGACTGCGAATGCCACCTACACTTCATTAATAACATTGAATGAATACCGTTTTAGCTATGCGCCGCCTATCTCTAGCTAAGGTCTACCGCTGCCTTACTGGTCTTGGGATCGATCGATCCCCGCACTTCTTGAATCTCAACTTCCAGAAAACTATACAGGTAACCTCTTGTATGGCAGCAAAAGCGCCCAATCAAATTAGTTTCAAAATATTCAACAGAATGTTTATAGAAACAAACTAAAACATGCAATTCGTACAACCTAACGGAATTTTTGACGGACATGATCAAGTCTTTCATGACATACTTGATTATGACGTCAGTCTACATATGACGTAGTTCACTATGGCGTCATACGGTTGAGTGAGAGACTGGATTCCTCTATTTTCCGAATCATTCATTTATCTAGAACTACATCAACTGTGCATACAGTCTGTTTGACAGCATCAATCGCGCGCAAGATGATCCTTATATCGCTTTTCCATACCACGCGATTTGCCGCGCGCGGCTAACCGCCTAGGAGCTAGAAGATTTCCATTGCAGGCGTTTATTAAGCTACTGCCGCGCGCGAATCATTCTATTAGTGACGTAATTTCCTGCTCTCTGATATCACCAGGTCTTTAATAGATAATTCTAGTGTTTTCCATATAAATTTTTTCCGGTTGTGGTAGACACAGTCATTCTTATGGGTTTTCTACTTAGAATTGTATGGATTGATGATTTAGTAAAATGTTATATGGCCAGCTTAATTGAGGTTCATTTGCTGTACATTCGAATACGTATATCTACTTTTGCACAGTAGATTACAATGTTAATTAAGATTTTTATTGCTAGAAATACCTGCTATTGCATTACAATAATTATATTATATTTCAATGTTTTACATATCATGGGATTATACCCTTCATTTTAAAAGTTAAGTAAATTTACTGCCTCGGAAAAGTGGTAAACATGCACGTATGCATGTGGGTAGGCAGGCAGGCAGGCAGGCAGGCAGGCAGGCAGGCAGGCAGGCAGGCAGGCAGGCAGGCAGGCAGGCAGGCAGGCAGGCAGGCACGTGGAGATTCATCTATGGATGTACGGATGAATGGTTGGTTGGGAGGGAGGATGTATGCATTGGAGGATAGATTGATGGATGGGTTGGTGCGGACCTGGGTAGGTGATGGACGATTGGACGGACGGACTTACAGCCGAATAGGTCAAATGTGAATGGGCACATTACAAACGTTTTCTCTGATTTGATTTACTGGTCTCGTGATGTCCGTTTATCAATCAGATGAGCAGAAGTCGAGGAAATTGATCAGATTTTGAAGGTGATCTGCCTGTAAGTCAAACGGTCACCATGGCCTACTGATGTGACAAACTGGTAGCCGATGTACCTACCCTGCTTAAGATAATTGTATATTACAGATATTTCTCAAAATTAACACCGATTATAAATTATTTGATAAACGGAAATACATGTATGTGTATCTATTACCTGCCACATTGTCTGTCTTGAGGTTCTGGGCAATTTTGGTCCAGACACTCTTGTCTCTGTAGCTGTCCAGAGACTGGCCATAGATGCCAGGATTTAGCTGCACCTCTTCGATCAACAATCTCCATTTGTTTGGTCGTTAATTTGGCATCAGACATTTTCTGCTCACCTGGCCCGATGGGCCAAGTGAGCTTATGCCGTGGCGACCGCCCGTCGTCCACCCGTCGTCCGTCCATCCATCGTCCGTTGTCCGTCCATCAACTTTGCTATAAAACACTACTCCTCATTAACCTCTTGGCGGATTTTAACCAAATTTGACTTTGCTGATCCTACAGTGGTAGAATCTGGAGCTTCTATTTAGAATTTTTATATAGTTTTCAGGAAATTAATAGTTATGGCATTCGGGGATCGATCAATTCGAACACGACGAAGCGTGGGTGGAGCTTAGCTGAAGGTGGGCGGGGCATAGCTAAAAGTTGAATGGTCCATTACGTTTCACGCGTGTCTTTTCACACACCTCTTCGTGGAATGTCGCTGAAGAGTGTGAGCTTATTGCCTTCGATTTGATTAGAAACTTTGAATCTTTGATTAAGCATTTTTCTGGTAAGACTTTGAGACTGCTGCTCAGCAAACCCTGTTTACAACCAGTTCAGCTATGCAGGGGGCGGTAGTGTCTAACGCTAGAAGATAGATCCATATTGTAATATTCAATAGGAGTCTCCTTTTCTTAGTAGAGATATCCATTTCTAGCTAAGCTCCGCCAACGTTTTGCGCGTGACGGGGTCGATTTATATACTTTGAACACTGAATTCACAGAATTCCAATTTGAAGGTAGTCTGTTCAATATAGTGAAACTAATTGGACGGGCCGCTGTTGCTGCCTATGTGATAAATTGTACTAAATATTCAACAAACTGTTTATTAAATAGTAAAGCCATACACTTCGTATACTTGACGGGCTATTTAATGTTCACGACCGAGCTTGACGCGCCATTCATTGCGCATTTGATTGTGACGTCAGTATGCCAACGACGTAATTGATTACGCCGTCATATATTTGAAGGACAGATCGGATACATCCATTGTGTCACACGCCGTCATTCCAGAGATTTACTAAAAACTTATTTCACTCGTGACGATTATCAGGAACTTCCCATCGATTCATTTTGATGTAGGCCTACTCTTGTGACACTTGAAATTCGTTAATTACCCCCTGGTCCACACACCATCCAGTGAAGAAGGTGCGAAATGGTCTCAATGAGGCTTGCCCTGTGGGTGGGGCTTAGAATACACCTTCCGTATCCTCTGCGTGTCGTAAGAGGCGACTAAAGGAGGTAAGGGTGAGGTAACCCTGACAGAAACCTCGAGTGCTGAAGACGGAGGTTCCAGGCCGCACGGCGCACTCTAATAAACCATGGATCCACGCACTTAACGCATATGATCATGTCGATAGTCACTTACAGGACTGGCGGTATGATCAGCGAACGAAAAGAAGAAGAAGTCTCAATGAGGTCGACTGCACGAACATCTTGACTCCCTCTTGGGTCAACTTAAGCCTGTAATGGTAATGCAGGTGATGTAATTGTATCTCTTCCATTTTGATTCAGTCTGGAAATGTGCTTTGTATCTATACACCTGTGCAAAAGTTAAGCACCAGCAAAAACAATAAAACGTAGAAACATGATGGTACAACTAGGCTGCCATACTTTTTGTGCCCGCGTTAGCTGACATAATTCCAAGTACGAAATGCACATGCATGCATGACTTCACGCCGCTTGATGTCCGTGCGTGGCGGGAAACAGCACACGTGTTCAGTTATGTACAAGTCCAGTTTGAGGTGTAGAACATTACATACAGATTTAGGCGACAAGATTAGGAATTTTGTGTTCATGACCGTGGTTTATTTGTACAGAGAGAATTAGCTCTTGATTGTGAACCGCTATGGCAAGACGAAGGTTAAGTGATCGTGTGAAATGGCAAATCAAAGGCATGCATACCAGTGGTATGTCATGCAGAGAGATTGGCAGACAGCTGAACATTAACCATACTGTAATCAGTCGTTTGATTGCAAAACATGGGCAAACTAACGAGATGAAGGACAGGCCTAGATCTGGAAGACCGAAGAAGACTACTGCCCGTGATGATCGAGCCCTAGTACGCCTTGTTAGAAGATCTCCATTCACCAACAGCAGAGTGCTCAGCCAGCAATGGGAAACGCGCAATAGAGTGTCAATGTCTACCGTCAAAAGGAGACTGTATGCTGCTGGCATGAAAGCTAGGAGACCTGTCAGACGTCCTCTCCTCACTGCACACCACAAAGAGAAGGGTCTGAGGTGGTGCAACGAAAGAAGACACTGGAACATGAGATCCTGGAGACGGGTACAATGGTCCGATGAAAGTCGGTTCCTGCTTCATGCCACAGATGGTCGAACTCGTGTATGGAGGTCCAGACGCACGGCGTACGACCAACGTAACATCATGGAAGAAGTTCCATTTGGTGGAGGTTCCGTTATGATATGGGGGTGCATCTCATTTGATTGTAAGCTGGATCTGTTGACTGTACCTGGAACACTAAATGGACAAAGATATCAAGATTCCATACTGGATAGAGTTGTGGTCCCTCATTTTGTAAATCATGCACCTGGAACCCACCCTATATTCATGGATGACAACGCCCGACCACATCGTGCTAGAGCTGTGCATGAATACCTCCGCCAGAATGCCATCGAAACCCTACCATGGCCAGCAAGGAGCCCTGACATGAACCCTATTGAGCATATCTGGGACATTCTGGGAAACATGGTGAGAAGGAGGGATCCTCCTGTGCAGAACCTACAGGAATTAACAGACGCACTCCATCTTGAATGGCAACGAATACCACAATGGCGTATCTGTCGGTTGGTGACCAGCATGAGACGTCGTGTCCAGGCCGTCATCCAGGCACAAGGTGGATATACCCGGTATTAATAATGACAGTCTCAAACTCGTGCACAGATGTTAAACTTCGTTTTCAGACACCATTAATGACAATCTAGCCACGTGTGTCAACTGTAGGGCAATAGTTGTCAGTTGTGTCAACGTAACCATATTCAGGCCTCGTTTTCAAGTTCAAACAAAAACATACAGTGTTTCCCCACCATCATAATCAGCATTCCTCTAGTTGCATTATTACCTCTTGCACTAAGATGGATGGGTACATAAATGTTTATGCTATTGCTTTCTTCATAGCACATGAATATACTCTCGCATGTGCGTAAAAATAGGGTGGTGCTTAACTTTTGCACAGGTGTATAGTTCAGTCATGTATGGCGTAGCTGACTTCCTCTCATCCCCTTCTCAGTGATGGGGGTTGGGGTGGGGTGGGGTGGGGCAGGGGTTGGGTCGGTGTTGGAGGGGGGGGGGGGGGAGGGTTGCAATGGACCTTTCCACTGTATCCATCCATCACATGATGTCATTTTATTTTAAAAGTCTTCAACAGAATATTCTTAACATCAAAAAGAGTCTGGGGTTTATAGCATGTGAGGGATACAGGGTTAGCCGATACATACATTACCGTCTCTATTGACTACTGTAGTTGTATTATTATTCTAGATTCCATTCCAATGAAGGTCGTGCAGTGACTGTTCGTGACGAGGCTGATGTAGTGATTATTGGAGGTGGAGTGATTGGTGTTAGCGTGGCTTACCACCTCACCAAGCTTGGCATCAATGACGTGGTGTTATTGGAGAAATCAGAACTCACAGCCGGATCAACATGGCACGCAGTGAGTAACGCTTAGACACCGAGCATGTGGGGCGGCTTCTCTCTGTAAAAGAATTGAATTAGACTAAATTGAGTGGACCTGGTTTATGTTAATAGCAATTTTTGATCATCTATATACAATAACCTATTAAGGAGAGGTTAAAGCTCTGTTGACATTTTATTGGTTCATTCGTTCATCCAACCATTGATTGATAGCTCATCCACCCGCCCTCCCTCCCCCCCCCCCCCCGTCTCCTCTCTCTCTCTCTCTCGCTCTCTCTTTCCATCACCCGCACGCACACCCGCCCGTCCATCTGTGCATCCCTCATTCCATCCACCCCACCCTTTCTCCCACCCGCCCACCTTCCCTCCCTCCCACCCACCCTCTCCGTCCCTCCCTCCAACCCACCCCACCCACCCACCCACCCACCCATCCACCCACCCCCCTCATTCCCACCCACTCACACATCAACCCAACCGCCTAACCACCCACCCCATCCCTAGACCCCATCCTCGCACGCACGCACGCACGCACGCACGCAGACACCAACAACCCACCACCACACACTCACCACCCACCCACCATGCCACACATCCATCTATCCATCCATCTACCCACCGCACACCCACACGTCCAACCACCCACCCACCCACCCAACAACCTAGAAACCCTCCCGCCTATCTGCCCACCAATACGCCCGCCTACCGACCCAACCACCCACCCACCAATCACTCGCCCGCCTGCTCGCCCGAGCCCACATGTCTGTCATCTCACCTGCCCACTCGCCCATCCATGCGCCCCGCCCACCCACGCGCCCACCTCGCTCGCCCGCCTGCTCGCCTGTCCATCGGTCTGTCCATTCATTCGTTCGTTCGCTCGCTCATTCATATTATTATTTGTTATTTAATGGTACTTCATATTATTCTTGTACAGGCCGGCTTAGTGACGTATTATAACAACGGTGTGAATAATAAACGACTACACTATGATAGCATTCAACTTTACTCGAAGCTTGCCGAGGAGACAGGGCCAGGTCTGTATTAAGCACGATATTAGTAGTTTGCTGAGAGAGAGGCGGAGAGAGAGAGAGACAGAGAGAGGGGGGGGGAGAGGGGGAGGGAGAGGAAGAGAGAGCTGGAGAGAGAAAGAAAGAGAGAGAGAAAGAGAGAGAGAGAGAGAGAAAAGAGAGCTGGAGAGAGAGAGAGCATGAGAGAGAGAGAGCGAGAGCTGGAGAGAGCCGGAGAGAGAGAGCTGGAGAGAGAGAGCCGGAGAGAGAGACACCGGGAGAGAGAGTGAGAGAGAGCCAGAGGGAGAGAGGGAGGGAGGGAGAGAGAGATCGCCGGAGAGAGAGCGAGCCGGAGAAGGGGTTGGGGGAGTGAGAGAGGGAGGGAGGGAGGGAGAGAGTGAGTGAGCGAGGAGGAGATGGGGAGAGGGAGGGCGGCTGGGCGGAATGAAGGGAGGGGATGAAGGGCGCGAAGGGAAGGGGTGAAGGGAGGGGACGATTAGGGGTTGGGGGAGAGAGTGGAGGTATGAAGGGAGGGAGTGGGGGAGGGGGAGGGAGGAAGGTAAGGGGTAATGTGCGAGAGAGGGAGATGGAGAGGAAGGAAGGGAGGGAGGGGTGGAGGGAGGGAGCAGTGATCTGTGGGTATATTGTTTGTAAGTAGTGTTAGGAAGAGCGTGCGTGCTTTCAAGACTGAAATCGGAGTGTGGGACCCCTCACAAGGCCACTTGTACCAGGAATGGTGTGTGGGGTGAGTCTGTTTGGTAGTTAGATGGAAAACGACGGGTGAGTGTCTGTGCTTGGATGGTAGTAACCAGGGAGATGGGCGCGTGATGGACGTGTGTGTCTGGATTTATAGTCCGACAAAACATGGGTTCCAGCCAGGCGTGTAGCAAATTTGAAGATGGCGTGGGGTTTATTATAGAAGACGGGTGTTCTCACTCAATCTCGAATACGAATTTTGGTGTTTAAATCCTAACATAAAGATTTAAGAAATTCTAAGATAAAATTCACACAATTATGAAATGGATGACAAAGGCTACATCTATTTGTCTCAACTTTATGGGCCGTATAGACCAAAGTGCTTTCAAAGTGATTTTAAATGTTAAACAACGCCGTCAATAGGTTAATAGAGGAAAGCGATCTGTTATTCAAGTGTCTGAAATCACGATCAAAATACGTAGACTGAATCGCGACCCCACAATCAAATGACGCGCGCGCGATACTATACGGGAAAGGTTCGACGACAATAAACGTCTGAATGATGGGATCCGAGCAATCACTAAAGTATCTGACGCCACAATCAGCCATTTGTTAGCTAGCAGACAGTGCAACCATGACATGATCAAGGCAAGCGTCCGGCAGTAGTCACACTATCCGTTTCAATTATATGCACGTTCTTGCATATTTTCTAGTTTTCACTGGAGAGTTATTTGATAAGAGTGCAAAATTGTACTTGCATATTGTAGAACTGGTGTCTAATCAGTCCCATGTACAGGCCTACTTGAAGTATGATTTCTTGGGAACAGAATGATACATTTTTCCGCAATAATCCTGAAGTCATCTATCTACTCTTCAAACGCGCGTCTACAACGTTGGCGGATTTTAAATAGAAATGGGCGGGCATGACTAGAAATAGATGGCCCTGTTGCCCTATGCTCATTGCTAGTTTTTCGTTTCAGGAGGTCGGTTTCCACACACCAGGTAGTCTGCGTTTGGCAACTAACCCAACTAGAGTGGATGAGATGCGCTACCAGATGTCCCGACACGGATGGCATCAAGCACCGCAGAGGATCATCTCGCCGGATGAAATCGCCAAAATCCACCCGCTCCTGAACGTGGATAAGGTGTGTTTAAAGGGGGTGGGGTTGGGTGGGTGGGTGGGTGTCACGGTGGGTGGGTGGTGGGTGGGAACACAATAAGTGAAGGGTCAAAGCGTGCCGAATGATCCGTTTGTATAACTTAATTAAGATAAAATTAATTTTAGTATATTTTCGAATTTTAATAAGTAGTAAATTTCGCCATGGAAAGTCATTTTCTTCCATGAGAATCACCGAGTGACGTCATCGGGTGGAAGATTGTTGTGGTATGACGTCATCCCGTGAATATTATTTTGTTGTTGGTGATTGCCAGTTTAATACAGCACTCTCCGACACTGCCTTATCCGCGATGCAAGATAACCACGTGTGTTGGCTAAACTCGATCTTCAGTCGGAGCCTATGTCTTGTTTCGTAACATTAGTAAAGGCGAGATTCTTCTACTATGAACACATCATGCAATGACGTCATACTGTGAATATCGTTAAGGTGTCAAAATCGAAGATGTAAGCCCTGTGGTGTCACCTTGTGCTCTATAATAGTAAAACCGACCAATAGTTTCTCTTCAGTTGTCTTGAGGACTGTCTATTTGCATTCTAAGAGAAGACTATTTTTGAAAAAAATTACTACTGGAATGACTGGCTCGGTTACCTAGCCAATCATTCCAGTGATATATTTTCAAAAATAGTCTTCTCTTGGCCGGCAAATGAACACAAAAGATTGTCTTGACTATTAACCCTTTAATAGTCAAACCGGTAAAACACCTCTTTTCCGTATTTCGCTAAATTCCAGTTATAAACTTACAAAAGAACCAGTCTTCTCTTGGCCAGCAAATAGTTATTCAATGAGCAAAAATTTCGATTTGCTTAAAAACTCTTGACGAATTAAAAGCTTAGTTGATAAAAGTCGGCTTTTGAGCGCTTTGAGGCGCGGCGGCTGACACACGAGGGGTTAACTGACGTTTTAATATCGATTGACATCGTGAAAGTGTGTTAAATATGCTTTTATTCATGAAATATGATTTAAACTTTAT